>PVIJ01010537.1:0-59636 GCA_004024925.1 Scalopus aquaticus
CCTCCCACTTGATCCCTGGTACCATCTCTCCAGGACAGCCTTATGTACATAAAAAGCATGGTCACCACCAGCAGGCTGAACACTGGCAGGCTGAAGCTTCATCTGGCTCACAGAGTGACTGTGCTTGGATCACTTGGTATTTTTAATGAGAACTAGTTGGCATACCAAAAAAACCTGGGAGATATCATATACAAATCAGATTCTCAACTTCCCATGGAACCTGCCCACACATGCCCCCCTGGGGACTGTCCGCTGGAGTTGTCTGGTGGCTCCCTCCAAGATAGACAGATAGACAGTATCCCCTCTTCAGATTGCATTTCACCCAAATGCTTTAGTGCTTGTGCAAGCTGCCTTTTATCATCTGAATGTGTGGTCTCTAATTTAAATATAAGAGATTGATGTTCAAGACTTGATTTCCCCTGGCAACCAGCTTTAAAGATTAGCACAAGACACTTATACTCTGAGCTCTTGTATCCTCATTCATAAAAATGAAGAAGCTACTTTATTCATGCTTTTGTAATATGGCCTAGACACTCTACTAGGTTTACTAAGGATTTAAAAACATTGCAGCACTATTCACAACCCCCAAGTTATGGAAACAACTGAAGTGCCCAAGGAAAGATGAGTGGATTTAAAAAATGTGGTATATATACACAATGGAATACTATTTAGCTTTAAAAAAAAAAGAATTTTTGGCATTTGAGACGGCCTGAATAAAACTGGAGAGGATTATGCTAAGCAAAATAGGAAGGACAAGTAGAGGATGATTCACTCATATGTAGACTATAAAGTTAACAAAACAAACAGAGAAAAGTTAAACCAAAACAAATCCTAGAAATCTGACTGTAGAACCTAGGCTAGCAGAGGGGATGGAGGGGATGGGGAGGAAAGGAGCGAGGGACCCAATGGGCCATTGATAGAGGATTATGGGTGCCTTGGTGGTGAGCATGGCATGTCAATATTTCAGAAGAGGTGTAAACCCATGCCTTTCATAAGTAGTGTTGTAAACCAACAGTGCCTCAATTAAAAGGAATACAATTTTTAAAATTCAGATAAAAAACAGTGAAACCAAATAAGCACAAAATAAAAAACCAAGAAAACATATATTGATAAATTAATAAAATGAATGGAGCAAGAAAAGAATAGAGATAGTCCTAACCCCAGGTTTAATTATTTAGGGATAATATGTAAAATGTATTTGAAAGTCACAAGTCAGTGTGCACTGATGTAAAACTGTGCAAGATGCTACAGGCCTGTAGGAGAGCCCTCTTTCCCAAAGATAAGGGAGAGCAAGGAAGACTGCCTGAGAGCAGTGCTGAGACAAGGACTGGAGGAAAGAAAGAAATCGGGCAAGGCATGTACAGGTAAAAAGACAAGGCCTACTCCTGAATTTAGTCCAAACAATAAGAGATAGGGAGATCTGAAAAATCTTGAGTGACTTGGTCTAAAGCTAATAAACTTTGGTCTGTGGGCAATGGAGAGACACTTAAGATTCGAGAGGGAACAGGGAAGAGATTTGACCAAAGGACAATACTAAAAAAAAGTTATTGTGAAAGAAATCAGACATACAGTTTCCTTTTGCTTGCACAGAACTCTTGTGCATAGTCCAAGAAGGTTGTGTGAATGAGGAACTGCATTTCACTCTCAGAATGAATCCTGCCAGGATCTGATAGCTTCAGCTTTTAATTGACCTAATGGAACTCCCAGGCTGGATGCCAGTTGGAAGGGCATGTAGGTGTACACCACAGGAAAAGACTTTCAAAGATAGAGGTGCAGGGGCCTCCCTGGTGGCACAAAGGGTTAAATCTCAGCACTATGAAGCTATCCGCAGCCACTGCAACACGAGTTCCATCCTCGGCCAGGGAGCTGACCCACATAGCGCAGCAGACCTCTCTGTCTCTCCTGCTGCTCCCCTCAGCAGTGCATTTCAGCAGATCTACCTGTTCTGCTCCCCACTCTGTCTCTGGTGAATCCTCTCACCCCATCCCCTCACACCTCTGGCCCACACCCCCACTTTTGTATGCATAAATAAATAAATCTTTCAAAAAAATAGAGGTGCAGTTGGGTTATTAGAAACTTCAGAATACATGTATTAGGGCTTTCAGTATACACGTTAGGTGCCAGACACTTAGCAAGTAAGCAAAGCGTAAGAAAAAGAAGTCAAGCCAATGAAGCAGAAAAATAAAATAATACAATAGAGAATGGCTGCTGAAAAAAAATCTTTTTAAAATAGAGTCATACGAGTTAAAACAAGAAAGATAAAGGAAAGTAGCCTTGGAAGATGAAGAAAACCATTGCAGATCTCACAATCTACCAGGTCCTGGTCCAAGAGCACCAAGAAGCACCTGAGTTCAAAACAGTTCAAACCAGTAGAGCTGCTGTTTTTATTGTCACAACTTCCAGCAGGAGAGGTTGCAGAAGAGGGCCTTGGAAAAGATCTCATAGCCATGTGTCCAAGAGCTAGCGAGAGAGTGAGACCATCTCCAAGCTATAAATGAGGGAATGCCAAGATAAAATCATTCAAGCAACCCTTTTGTTATAAATCCCTCTCTTCTTCCCATCTCCCCATTCTGCACCATCACCATAGGGAGGACATTCAGAAATGAAAGGAACAGATATACGGCAAAGCGGGCCTCCCCGGTGGCACAGCGGTTAAGCACTGCGCTGTGGAGCTGTCGGCAGCAGCGACGCGAGTTCGGTGCCCGGCCAGGGAGAATCCCACATGGCAAGGCAGACCTCTCCTGCCTTGCCCGCTGCTCCCCTCAGCAGTGTATTTCTGATCTGCCTGTTCTGTGTTCTGCTACCTGCTCCGTCTCTGGTGAACCCTCTCGCCGCCCCACGCCTCTGGCCTGTACCTCAGCTTGTATGTATAAATAAAAAACTAAATAAATCTTAAAAAAAAAAAAGAAATACGGCAAAGCTCAGGTAACATCTTAGAACAAAGATAGTCCTGCCCCCACTTACCTGATTGAAAGTAAAACAAATAAGAAAGATCCAGGATAGGAAATCAGTCCATGGCTATGAGATAAGGAACTTACATCCATCACCTTCACCTCCATTGCACAGGGCAGACATTATTAATAGATCATGTCTCTCTTTCCTGCTGGGTCTAAATGTGACCACAGAATCCTTCCCAGTTCACGGTTTCAAGCAGTCACAATAAATGGACCCAATTTGGAACAAGAGATGAAATCTGTCAGCCCACAACTAAAATCATTCACTGAAGCAAAATATGGTATTTTGATGCAATTAGTTGGACATGGGGAAACTTGTCTTACCAAGTGATGCAGTCAGAGATACCCTGTTTCCTCATTCAAAAGAGATAAAGACAGAGAGAGAGAGAGAGAGAGAGAGAGAGAGAGAGAGAGAGAGAGAGAGAGAGAGAGAGCGCTCACGCTGATTTATTAACGCGAATAAAAAATGGTCCTTTATCAATGTGCTATGTAGGGTAGTTAGCATTCTGACACTTCTAGGAGGGGCAGTTATTAAGCCCCATTGAGTCTCTGTGTCATTAAATCTTACCATTTCAGCTGCTGGTGAGGACAGAAGTTGACTGATCAAAACTCCGTATACAGGTCTATAGTCAATGCCCAAGTATTGTCCCTGTCATTCAATAGCTGAGTGACTCTGTTATTCAACCTGACCGGGCCTCAGTTTTCTCACCTGTAAAATGGGTATAGCAAGGATTGATTTAATCCTCACAGGTAGGATTAAAATAATTAATACATATGACGTGTTTAAAACCATGCCCAGTTGAAAGTGAGGACTTAGTAAATTTGAGAACATATAAACAGATAAAGACAAAGCAGATTTAGAAGCATCCGAGGTTCAAAAAAGAAAGCAGGAAGTTTGTCTTCAGGCTGTGAGATCTTGGTAACTGATCTTGGTAACTGAGGGGACAACCGGGAAGTGCAAGGGAAGGCTAGACTGGGGAGAGGTTGGATGGTCCTGCTTGCTCCAGGACCAGGCACAGCTGGACCACAAAGCCAGCTCTGCAGCTTTTCGGCTGAGTAACCATGAACAAATCACTTGCCCTCTAGGAGGCTTTATTTCTTGCCTATAACATAGGTACAGGAAGAAATTCCTGACTCACAGCTTTGATGTGAAGATCACATATAAGCATTGTGTTTGGCTCAGAGAGGAGGGGAGAAAAGAAGGGAGATGGGTATTCTGGTGCCCGGGTGGACTCCAGGCAGATACTAGGGTCACTTGCTGGCAGAAGACGCAACACCAGAGCATAACAGGTCAGAGCCAGACCTGGAGCCACTGGCATAAGCAGCAAGTGGCCTGCAGTCACACGTTCTGGGTACTAGCATCTCCTGGCCATGTGCAGGGAGGGTCCTCAGAGTGGAGACATGTCTGCATGTGCTTGCTGCAAGATATGGAGAGAGGAAGGGAGGGGCTGGGGCAATCGGCCTTATGGTTCTGCTCAGCTCCAAGACAGCTAAAGGCCTTAGATTCTTTACAGCTATGGTTTTAGACCTGTTTTCTCAGGAACTGAAGGGAAGATCCAAAGAGCAGGGTCCTGCATTTTAATCAGAGGAGCTTCAGTTTCATTTGTCTTCTCAATTAGGATTTCATGGCATTTTATTTAAAGGTAAAATCATGCTGCTTTTTGAATTACAGTAATTTGCAGCATAGAATTCTGACTGTTAAAGTCGGAGTAGTTTAGAATTAAAAATCCATATGAAGAGCCATGTAGTCTGTCCTCCCCAAGCAGGAACATGTCCTTTGTCTCCTTTGAGACACCATCTACTTCCTTCTTGGATATGTTTGTTGACAGGATATCACAACCTTATAATTTCAGAGTGGAGCTCCTCTAACTGCTAGAAAAGTCACCCCATCATCTAAAGATGAAATCAGACCTCTAGTAACTTCTACTCATTGCTCTCATTCTGGCCTTAGAAAAACAGCTCCCATTGGCTAACACCGTAGGCTAACCACAATTTTTTTCTAAAGATTATGTCTGCTCGTCTCACTCCTTTCTAGAAGTATTTCTGTTGCTCCAGTCTGAACTCAGTGAGTGCAGAAAGCATGTAGCACCCACTTCTATGTCCCCATTGCCTGACAGAGGGAAGAGTTCAACATTCTTTCCTAAGTTGATATAAATAGGAAGAAAGGACAAATATAAAAATGGATGGAAAAATAAATGAAAGAAAGCATGGAAGGAAGGAAGGAGGGAGGGAGGGAGGGAGGACATGCCAATGGATGGATGTTCAAGTCTTTATAGAAAATTAAGTTTCATATTTTAATAAAGATTTATCTAAAATCCAAATGAACTATGTAAATTACACAAGGATGCTTAGCGTAAGAGCCAGAATTAGCATCTAAGTTTCCTAATGCCCATATAATATGATCTGAGAATCTGAGAAGGAACCTGGAAAATTATTTGCAAAGATACCTGGGAAGTGTGGTTGGCATGCAGCAGGGCCCATCATGCAGCCCGGGGCAGGGGAAGGGTCGGGAGTGGCTCAGAGGGCACACAGTCAGATGACTGCATGGACACTCAAGACAACCGAGCATACTTCACAGTTTCAGAGTCCATTCCAAAGACCCTACTGAGGACACTGTGAGCAAATCTTTATACCAGGCCTGCACAGGAGCCCAAGAGGACCAAGTCTCCTTCTGAAGGAACATGCACTCATCGTGCTCTGTGCTATTTCAAAAGTGTCAGCAAAACACAATATGAGAAAACAGAGGAAAGTGATTCATTCTACCTGGGACTATGCAAGAATGTTTCATAGAAAAGTAGACAATTGAGTTAAGTTGGAAGTAGTAAAACAAGTAAAATTGAATGAAGAAAAGAAAATGTCCTAGGGCCTCCCTGGTGGCGCAGCAGTTAAGCATTGAGCTATGGAGCTGTCGGCAGCAGCAAGGCGAGTTTGACGCCCAGCCGGGGAGATTCCCACATGGCGCAGCAGACCTCTCCTGCCTCGCCTGCTGCTCCCCTCAGCAGTGTATTTCCATCGATCTGCCTGTTATGCTCCCCACTCTGTCTCTGGTGAACCCTTTCGCCGCCCCATGCTCTGGCCTGTACCCCAGCTTATATGCATAAATAAATAAATCTTTAAATAAAAAAGAAAATGTCCTAAAAGGAAGAAGAGGCATGGTTGGAGTTGTAGCAAGGCAGGGGTAACTTGGCAAAGGATGTCACAAAGATGGGCTGGAGTTCCACAAAGGAGCCTCAAAGCCCAGTTCAGAACTTTGCCTTTTTCTTTGCCAGGGGGAGTTGTTGAAGAGTTTCAAGTGGAGGAGTGATGGAGCAAGACCTGTGGAATATTGTGGACAGCTTGTTCTGGAAGCCTGTCTTGCAATAGACCACCCACGCCAGGGCTGACAGAGTCTTTCCATCATCTGCATGAGCCAGGCCAGCCCTGCCAGTTTTCAGCACTTATGGCAGCCTTTAAGGTGCTCCACCCTCCCAACCATCAAGATTTCCTTGAGCAATTGAGTTGAAGAGATTCAGGGATTGATTTTAACACAGGTAGCAGAAAACTTGTTCCACCCTCCCCTCTCTAAGGCAGGGAATGGAGAGCCTGACTGCAGTTGCAAGAAAGCTCTCAAGGACTCGACAAGCATCCAGAACTTTGTCATTCCAGACAGTGATGATTTGGGTCTGTCTTCCCCACTAGCATTAGCTTCTCTAAGCAGAGACACAGTGAAATGGTGGTAACATCAAAGATCCCCAACCTCCACTTCCCAAGTGTGTGATCCTTGGGCAAACCCTTGGATTATCTAAACTCCAATTCCCTTAACTTCAGAATGGGGATGATAGCGCAAAGTCAAGAGGATTACTGTAAGGCTAAGTGAAAAGTTTCTAGAACAGTGCCCAGCTAGCCATCAATAGTTGGGAACCCTTTCCCTCCTCCTCTTGTTCCTCCTCCAGGACAAGAAATAAGACTTACCAGACTTAGTTTCTCCTGTGTTCAGCACTGAATAAGGACTTTTAAGTTGTGTGCATGGGGCTGGGTAAAGCTTGGCATTCTATTTGTGACCTTTGCACCAACTACTCAAAGCCCCTTGGTTCACCTTTGTCCTCCCCTGCTTCTCAAGGTACATCTTTCCTCTTTGGAACATGACATGTAATTTGGATAACTGATCTGTGACTCACCCTGCAGAATGAATAGAATACTGTTCTATTGCCAGTTGTTTTGAATGGTGCAGCTGCAAGATATGGTAGAGACACGACATTAAAAAAGAAACCACAGAGGTATCTTTTCATGGAGGTCTATGTTTTCTCACTTTTAATTAATAGAGAAGTCAGAGAGCTCTGGAACCTTTTGTCATCACTACGTAAAGTGGTCCGGGAACTTTCACTGGACTTGACGACAGCATGGGGGAAATGAGTCATAGAAGGGCTGCAAGAAGGGCTGGAAGGAAATGTAGAGATTGTGATGACAATGAAGGTCACAAGCCACTTATTCACATACACACAATATGTATATAGTTTACCCAATCATGTTCCAAAATAAATGTTTAAAATGGTACACACATACGCACATTGACATTTATTGCAGGATTACAATTTATGAGATTCTGTGACATGCTATTTATGTATAGCATCTCAGCCACTCCTTGTGGAATTGCAGGGTGAAAGCTTGAAGTCCTGAGCACCCACTGCAAAGACTGTGGGCTCAGGGAGGAGGGGAGCGGGGGGCAGTGGGTTCGTCAACAGAGCTGAGCTTTCCCTCCTGCTCTGCTGGGCCACTGAGCCTCCTTTCTTTTGTTTGTTAAATGGAGAAAATTATATCATTCGCATCAGATTAGGAAGACTCACTGAAATAAGGTAAACACCCAGTGGTCCTTAATCATTATTAGTAAGACCACACAGCTCTCAACTAGTGAAAATCGAATCTCAATGTCATACTTGCCCTGCTGGGCTGTTGCCTATTTTATTTTTTTTATTGTCCACACCTTGTGTTATCTTCATTCTATCAAGTTAAAAACTTGAGATACAGGAAGATTTGAGAACCAGGTCAGGCCCATAGAGTTGGTGTATGGCAGGGCCCAGAGAAGAACTTGGTCTTTCGATCCCAAGGGGAATTGCTTGCTTTTCATGACACCACCTTGACTCACCAATCCTCATAAAACTCCAGGTTACTTCTTCAGCAAAACCAAAGCTCAAAGAAAAGGTCAGCGACTTGCCTAGTGATGCCTAATCATTGAGTGACAAAACTGAGTCTGGAACCCAGCTCACAACTTCCTTCATTCTACCTCAAATACTCTTTCCTAAACCATGAACTCAGTGCCTCATAGAGAAATGAAGTGCACAAAAGGCAATAGCAAGAGCAGACACAGAAAGAAAGATTAGTAAGAGTCCAATAAGCTAAGCATTTCTTTTCATCTTTTGAGAGATCCTTAAAAATGATGACAAGTTGGTAAATTTTAGGAAGAGATGGGTGGAAAGAATATAGCTCCTTGACAAGTGTATGAGGAAATCAGGAGCAACACTGAAATCATTGAACACTAAGAAGAAAAACATGACCCCGGCAAGCTTAAAAGTGTTCAGTCAAATACCAACTCTCTCCAGCCGCCTCCTGCTCCTGAGCTGAAGAAAAAAGCAAAAGCTCTAATGAGGATTATCCAGGTGCCCTTGTGCAGTTTAAGATGTGAGAATCAACTAATTAAACACTCAGAAAGTGAAGACAAGCATTTTGCAAGTGCAGGTTTGCATTGCTCCTTGGAGTTACTGCGATCTCACCTGTACCTGGAGAACATCAAAAGCGGCCTGACTGGAGCACCGGGGGTTTCTAAGAGCCGCCGCCTACAGCACTGCAGAACCCACCACAGGGGCGATGCAGGGCCGTGATCTGCATAATTCAGGCCACCAAACCACCTCATGGAGAGAGGAAATGTGGAGCTTGAATGTCTCCTGAATTTGTCTGTGATCTGACAGCCAGGACAGTGATTGATCTTCAGTTGGCACTTACAAGAAATGCTACATGAAACACGCCCTGTCTTATGGACCCACGCTTACTTTGCTGCCCCCTTGATGAAGTCTCAGGCCCACATGCCCTTCATGCTCAGTTCAGCTCTAGTCCTGAATCCCATTTGTAAGATACGCTGTTTCACAAAGATCTAATATTCCACCAGCTAGAATCAACAGCTCCTCCTTTATCTGAACATACATAGCATCTTCACGCTTATTGTGGCTCTTATACTTTGCATGGGCCTTTATAAAGAAGGTATAAGCACTTAGTGACAATCCACACCAAGGAAAGAAAATATTCAGTGTATGTGCACTTTCTATGCTCAGGACCCCCTTCCAGCCAATTCAGTGACAGTGCTACCTGTTACTCCAAGTTCAGAAAATGGTCAAGTCAACTGTTCCTGCAAGACTGGAAGAGGGCATGTACCTAATTCCAAAATGACATCTTCACTAGCTGACTAGAGACTCATTCATTAATTCAATAGATATTATTTGAGCAGCTATTATCTGCCAGACATTGTTCTAAACACTGATAAGAAAACTGAAAACAAAACAAGGTCTCTCCTGCCTTCTAGTTTACAGTACTGGGTGGATAGAAATAAGGAAGAACAGAAGGGAGGGACTGAGAGGAGGGAGGAGGGAGGAAGGGAAAGAGGGAGGCAGAGAGTGAGGAAGGAAGGTTAAGAAGGAAGAAAGGAAAAGGTTAGTAAGATATGCTTTGGAAAAAGAGAGAAAGCAGGAGAAGAGATTCAAAAGATCATGAAAGGGGAGAGGAAACCATAATATACAAATGGCCACATAAAGTCTCTCTCCTAAAACAATATTTGAGGAGAAACCTACAGCAGGTCATGGAGTGAGTGTGACTGGCAATTTCATGTGGTAATTTGATTACGTCATAGGGCACCCAAATATTTGGTCAAATATTATCCTAGGAATTTCTGGAGGGTGTTTTTCTCAAATGCATTTGACATTTAAATCCTGTTGAATAAGGCAGATTGCCTTCCCTAATGTAGGTGGGCCTCACTCAATCAGTCGAAGGTCTAAATAGAACTAAAGGTTAACTCTTCCCCAAATGAAGAAAACTCCTGCCTGAACCTGAGTGCCTGCAAGCTAGCATGCTGTTTTTTCCTTCCTTCAGAGTCAAACTGAAACATCAGCTCTTCCTAAGCTTTGAGCCTGCAGGTCTTCAAACAGGAATAACACCTCTGGCTTCCCTAGGTCTTCAGCTTGCCAACTACAGCCTCCATAATTCTGTGAGCCAATGTCTTACAATAAATCTTTCTTTAGACATATATACATCCTATTGTTTCTGTTTCTCGGGAGAACCCTGACTAATACAGTGAGCCATGTGAATAACTGGAGGCAGTGGGAACAGCAAGAGAAAGGCCTGAGGTAGGAGTCTGGCTGGCGGGGCTGAAAAACAGTGAGAGCAGAGGAAGCAGGTGGAGGAGGTGCAGTGAGCCCCAAGGTCAGAGAGTCACTGGGTGCAACAGTGAAGGGCCTTGAGGGCTGTGGAGAGATTTGGGGCTTCACCTGTACACGATAGGGCTACACTGGAGGGATCTGCACAGAGTGACATGATCCAATATATTTTTAAAGGCTCTTCCTGGTGAAGGTGTAAGCCACGATATGAGTTAAGGAGCAATTGCAATGATCCAAGGAAGAAATGGTGGTATTGCACCAAACAGTGGTGGTAGAGGTAGAGAGGAGTTGCTGATTTCTAGACATTGTTTGAATCCTAGATTATCTGCAGGTGCCTTGAATATGGAGAGGAATTGGGGGTCAAACCCTCCAAGTGTTTTAGCTGAACATCTAGAAGAATGGACTTGCTGTTTACTGAGGCAGACAGCAAAAAATGTAGACTTGGGTAAGAGGCTAGCGGGGGGCCACAGCCACCCCTGGACATTCAAGTCCAGGTACAGAAAAGCTATTGGATGTATGAGTGTCGTGACACGGGAGGTGCAGGCTGTGGTATAAATTTAGGAATATCAATAAATAAGGTGCTGGAATCAGGAAGCCAGGTGAAATCCCTGAAGGAGAGGGTGACAGAGAAGAGAAGAGGACCCAGGACCGAGCCCCAAGGTCACCAATATTTAAATCAGTGATTTTCAAAGTGAGGATTTCAACTAGTTAGTAGATTATAAAATCAATTTGGAGGATAATGAGCGATACATTTTTCTAATGGGATAGAAAGAAATGAAAAATGTCAGAGTACTGTGAACTATTTTCATAAAATATTGTTTGTCTACATACTTCTAAAAGAAACATATATGCATTTACCTGTGTGTTTACAGGTCTGTGTTTGTGCATGTTGTACATGTGAATTTTTATATCAATGTGTATCTGTCATTGACTCTAGAAAGCCTTGTACAGTTACAGATACACATATATAGAGTCAATGGTGTTAAGATATATTTTTTACAATGACTCCTATAAGGGGCCACAAATGGATTAAATCACAAAGACTTACTTTTGATACCTTCCTACAGCAAGCAAGCTGATCCCCATAAAGATGTAACCCCAAGGATCTTCACTGCTCACCCTCTATTTCCCTGTCTGTAAGGTGATGCTAACATTATGTTCACGGGGATATTATGAGGACTGAGACAGTATATATTTGTCTCAGCCCAGTGCTGCGTAGTGTTGTGTGGAAGACATGGGAGCTGAAGCTCTGCGGTGCTGCAGTTTTGCTCCGATGCAGCTCGAGGCCTGGGCCTGGGGGTCTGCTAGTGGCAGAGCCCAGGCTCTGGGGAAGGCCATGGTCCTTCCTTCCTCCAGAAGAGGAGCCCAGAATCAGCGCTTGAAACACACACAATTAGGCCTCTGGAAATAAGGTGGACTGTGTGTGTGTGTGTGTGTGTGTGTGTGTGCGTGTGTGTGCATGTGTGTGTTTTATTTAACTAAGGTAATATTGAAGCACCCCCATCAGGAATAACAGGTGGACTTTAAAGCCACAGCGGAAGGGGTGATACAAGGCACTGGGCTGCACCACTGCCTTCTGCCCTGCCACGGCTCCATCCATTGCCTGAGCTCCCTCTGACACAAATTGCCAGGGAAGGTGGGCACAGGCTGAGCAGAGAAAGAGGGAAGCACAGACTGTCTGGAAAAAGTGATCTGAACTAATTCCTGGAGGAGGAGTTGGGTCATCTTTCCCTGTCACTTTCTCCTACAAAATAGTGATACATTTTGAAGGTCAGGAGGGGCAAACGTGGCATGTGTCAGAGGAAAGCAGTATGGCGACAGCCTGTTATTGCTTCCTCTAGTTCGGACCTTAAACTAAAGATGCCTAAGAGGGCCTCCCTGGTGGCCTAGGGGTTAAGTCTCAGCGCTACCACCACAAAGGCCCACCTCGACAGCCTGAGTTCGATCCCCAGCTAGGGAGATAACCCACATATGGTGCAGCAGACCTCTCCTGTCTCTCCCACTGCTCCCCTCAGCAATGTATTTCAGTAGATCTGCCTGTTATGCTCCCCACTCTGTTTCTGGTGAATCCTCTCATCCTCCGCACCTCTGGCTTGCACCCCAGTTCTTCTATACAAAAATAAACAAATAAAATTTTTAAAGATGCCTAAGAGCATTTGAAACTCACACATGCTACCACCACATGATCAGGCTATCAGAACTTGGACCTACACTTCCTGGCTTCCCATCTTTGTCTTTTCTGTCCTGTAACCCTGCTCCAGATAATTCTCGCACTGTCACTCTACAGACAAGCTCCTTGCTTGTGTATGTTGCCCAGACTGGGTCCCAACTTTTGTCCTCTGCATGGTGGTCTACACACAGGCGGTGCACACCCCTTCCTGTCAGCCACCTGAGCCTCATGTTCTAGCTTCTCTCCATGCAGTGACTACTCCTGGACAAGAGCATGTCTCCTCCCCTGGGTCTTAGGGGAGCAAGGGCCTTACCCCAGTGATAAGACTTGCAAATTCTGACTTGCAAATCCTGGCGATATCATTCAAAGATTAAGTACAGAATGAACTCTTTTATTTTAATTTCCATGCATTAACTTTTGTGTACAGAACTCAATGAAATGGGTTTCAGAAGGCAAGCGTGACACCCAGCACCAACTGACTGTCTGCTGCCCCTAGTTTAAGTCCAGATCTCTTCTCTTTATTGCAAATGATATGTACTTTTAACTTGTAGCGTTGGTACGGTCATGGTGAAAAAGCAATTACTTAATCAAATCAAATCATACCCAAAGAATCAGAGGATTCTATCACACTTTGCCCCAATTATCACAGTCATACTAATTCTTGCCTCTTCGAATTATTAGACATTCATGTTGAAGGATTTACTTAAGTCCCCATTGTTATGTATCCATTTATCATGCACATGTCAGCCATTCCCGCTCCCACCCCATGGATTTCCTTAGAACTTCACATAGACGAAGTCCGGGTGCAGTCCTGACACCTAGCACATAGTGGTACTTAGTAAATTTTTATTGGTCAAATGAATTTATCAATTCAGTTCAGTTTATTGAGCATGTACTCTTTAGTAATCATCAATTAGGAGATAATCATACCCCTACCTTTAAGTAACTCAGACTCTAAACAGGGATATAAACATTTAACAAAGAAACCATGTCAACTATAAAAATAGATATATATTCAAGGAGTGACCAAATTTTTATGAAAGAATGGAGGAACTTCTAGGAGGTGGGGATATCTGAGCTGAGCTTTAGAGAATAAGATTCAACAGGTAGAAGATAATAGAGGTGAGTAAATAGAAATAAAGTAATATGCTTATTGATGAGATTAACAATCTATGATGAATTACCCCAATGGGAGTGTATGTGTCCGAAAGTCAGAAACGAGCCTACGATGCTGGGTGTGTGGTGACAGACACTCAGTCCCTGCCCAGATCTGTGGGATGATGATGGTGACAGTCACTTCCACCTGCTCCACACAAGTGACAGTCACAATGCAACAATGCCCCATGCACTGTCAGTGATAATCAGGCAGTTTTGGGAAATTGTGGGTACGAGAACAATTGATATTCATCTTCCTTTTTTCTTTTTAATTTTTCTTCCTAAGGATGGTTGAATCTAATTTAACATGTTAAGCAATTTGTTCAAATGAGCCAGACTGCCTTCCGGTGCTGAGGGGAACTCCAGAGGCTACATTACACAGGAATGTAAGAGCAGCGCAATCCAGTTGATCAAAAATGAATTAGCTGGAGAGTGCCATAGTTATGTGATCAGAGAAGATGCTGCACAGGAAGATGAGGTAATTAAGGATTTAGTCTTTGAAAAGACTTCCAGGAACACTGTAGCTAATGTTTCAGCCCCATCCTGCAGAGGCAGAGGGCAGTGGGGGGCCACCCACTGTGTATAGGACCCTCCCCCTGTTTGAGGGCTATTGAGGTGAATGAGGTGAAGCCTGTTTGTTTCAAGTACTCATGATTGAAAGAAATAAGTCTGTTTATAAAGGAAATAAGGAATTTTTTAGAGTCTTTTTTTAAAAAAAGATTTATTTATGCATACAAGAGCTGGGGTATACGCCAGAGGTGTGTGGGTGGGGGGATGAGAGGATTCACCAGAGACAGAGTGGGGGCCAGAACAGGCAGATCAACTGAAATACACTGTTGAGGGTAGTAGCGGGCAAGGCAGGAAAGGTCTGCTGCACCATGTGGGAAGCTCCCTGGCTGGAGATCAAACTCATGCTGCAGTGGCTGCCGATAGCTTCATAATCCTGAGATTTAACCCCTTGTGCCACCAGGGATGCCCAAGAAAACAAGAAATTTCTGAGCACCCACTCTGTGACAGTGATGGTGGCCTGTCCAGATCCATCATCATAGTTCACCTTCCCCCCAACACTCTGGCATGTGGCTAGCCCCATTATACAGATGGCAAGACCCAAGATGGATATCAACTTCTGTCTCCAGGTAAGCATGGAGACAGGAGATGCCATCTCCGCCAGGGGAAATCTGGAGGGGTTCACAGCAAAATCATGTTTATTCATTCGTTTCAGTGGTGTTCTGTGAGCAAGTGCCAAGCATCGTGGTAGATGCTGAGAATATACTCACGAGCACTGAAAGATGTGGTCCCTCTTCATGGTGCCCAGAGTCAGGATGAGCGGTGATTTAATCACATGACTGAGTAAGAACAAGTTAGGATAAGCGTGCTGGGAGGTAATTTTCTGAGAGCAGATGATGGGGTGTGAGAGAAGTCAGCAAAAAAGTGATGCCTTAGCTGGAGACAGAACTATGGATGTTTTAGGAGTGCGCATGGCAGCAGTGACAGCTGTGGAGTGGACCAAATAAACCCTATGGAAGGAAGTAGTACAACAACTCAGGCACTGAAAATGGGCCAGAGCCCAGAAAGCCAAGTGAGAGTGGGTAGGTGGAGGTAGGCACTCAGGGTACATAAGCCACGTGGAGGATTTGACCTTGTTCAAGGAGAAGTTGGGTACGATCACATGGTGACATGAGCTCACGGGTATTTCAAAAAGATAACCGTGGCTCCTGTGTATAGAACGGGCTGTGACGCAGAGTCTATGCTTGACACCGGGCAAGAGCAACTGTGGTGTCCTTGGCAAGAGGCTCAGGGTGTGGGTGCGAAAGGAGCAGCTCAGAGCCTGGGTTGGCCAAGATGTAAGCTGAGGTGCCTTTCCTTCAGCTAAGCCCGAGCCACCGTCAAAGTGGTTTCCCTTTCTTCCTGCATTTTTCTCTGTGACATCTATTTTCTTTAAGGCTTATATTGCTGAGTCCCATTCAGCTGCTGCTTACTAGAGGGAGACTTTTTTGACATCGTTTCCTTACTATTCCCCTGCACCTGCCTCCCCTCTTCTCAGTGCATCACCGGCTATATCCGTAAGTGCACTTGTCACAGGGAAAGAGGGGCTGCTTTCCAGAGAATGGTAGGAGATGCAGTTCCCAGTATCACCCCACTGTCCTGTAAGTGAAGGCAAATCGTCCATGAGAGTGTTGGCTGTCCACATGAGTCTACACAGAGGGAGGACATGCAGAGACTGCCTTCTCTCACCATAGAAGTTCCAGAAGTTCACTGCCCCAGCCATGGACTCTCAGCTGTCAGGGAGTCAGAAGACCTGGGTTCCCAATTACTAACTCATTATGGGACCTTAAATCTGTCTCTTGGCCTTGTGCGTGCTACCCACATTGCAATGTGTGTGACAGAAGCATGCATTTGTCACATATGACAAAAACATTAGCTGCATTGGTGATGACCCAAGCTGTGCTTTGTGCCCAAGTACCAAGCCTCAGCCAATTCTACCAAGATCATAAAGCTCCATCACTGCAGAGGGCGAAAGAGGACACAGGCCTAGGGGTAGGAGATTCTAAAGCAAAGAAAAGATTCTGAACGAGAGAACAAATCTTAGAGATTGGCCCCAGCAAGGACACAGATCAGTACTTTCCCTTGAGTCAGTGAATTCTCAAAAGACTCCAAGCCCCTTGAGGAGTGAACACTGCTGGGAGTGAAGCAGGGCAAGTGTTAGTTGCTCCTTTTTTTCTGATCATAAGAATAATTTAGACCCTATCAACATTCTGTGAGTTTAGAGAAATAGCAAGATATGGAAGAGGACCCCTGATGATTCACAGCTCAGATAACTGCTTTTCTTCAGGTCTCTTTTTTAATTAGTTGCATTGTTGAGACCACATCGTGTGCCCTTTGCATTCTATGTGTGTCACTTAACATAATATCCAGCAAGGTGCTAGAACCAGCTCCTACTCATTCATGAGAGTTGAGGTACATCTATTTCCAACTCTGAATTCAGTCACATCACATGGTTTGAAATCAGTCATGATGAGAATATTTATAGCATAAAAATTGGCATATAATACAAATCACAGGTGTTTTGCTATTTCAAAAGGCCAGTTATTAAACATTTGTTAGTATACCATTGATTATATCATAAGCATTTCTTGGGTCTTGAAATCATTTTTGTAATTAAAATGCTAATGATTACATCTTTTTTTTTAATGATTACATCTTAATCTATCAAAAGTCCTAATTTTCAGATAGTATCTCCGACATTTAATTATTGTAAATAATACTATAGTGAACACCTTAATGTATAAGTATTTTGCTTCCCTTACTATTGCCTTTGTATTGACTCCTACAGGGTGAATTATTGGGTCATAGGATATGAACAGGTTTCAGGCTCTGGAAATTTATGGGCAAATTGCTTTTCCTAAAAAGTTAGATCAAGTTTATTTTCATGAAAAATGTGCAAAAATCCCCAGTTAACTCACTAACATTAAGTGTCTTACTAACACACATACAAAAAGACAATGCAGTGAAACAGACTACACAACCAGAACAATTACAAACATATAAAGACTCATTAAAAAAAATGAAATTTTTCCATAAAGTGCTACAAATAAAATTGAGAGATAAAAACAAATTTGAAGTATAATAAATTTGATATATGGCAGGTTATCTTTTTAAAATATTTATTTATTTACGCATACAAGAACTGGGATATAAGCCAGAGGTGTGAAGTGGTGAGAGGATTCACCAGAGACAGAGCAGGGAGTGGAACAGGGGGGTCCACTGAAGTACGCTGCTGAGAGGAGCAGCGGGCGAGGCAGGGGAGGTCTGCTGCGCCATGTGGGACTCTCCCTGGCTGGGGATCGAACTCATGCTACAGTGACTGCAGATAGCTGCATAATGCTGAGACTTAACCCACTGCGCCACCAGGGAGGCCCTGGCAGGTTACTTTTAATACAGTTTATAAAAACCTGTAAGAAAGCACAAATCATAATAAGAGTTAAAAACATGAACAATCTAATGTTCTAGCTCATTTTCATATCCCAATTTGGGGGATTTCAGATATTAAATTCAGAGAAAAGGAACAGAATAAGTCTTGCCAGGTCAGGGCTACCCTGACCAAGTTGCTAACATTCTGGTCATTTGAGCAATGCCCATGAATAGAAATGGAATTTGCTAGTATTTGTTATGGTCTGAATTAGCTAAATTCCCTCCTCTGCTAAACAAGCATGCTTAAATCAACACAAGTTCCATGATATAAATAAGCCACATAGTTTACCTCTCAAAAAGAGGGGAAAAAGAGAAATTAAGAGGATACAACCGTATAAAAATAATTCCAGCACAACAGATGGTGTTTCTTTGGTGAAATGGAAACTCTGTTGATGTTGCCCACATCCTAGGTTCCTGGAGAGGAGTTCATGGTTCCTTGAAAATGTGAGCTGTGTCTATAAAGTTCTGCTCAGGGACTGCAGAGAACTGAAGGAAACAAAGAGGGAAGCACCCATTTTTCCTGGATACCAAATTGCTGTCAAGAGTCTGGGCTGCATGTACATTTGAAAATATTAGTTTTCCTGCATGTAGAAATCAGAGCCAGAGAGAAATATATTCTGGTTGACGGTGCTTTTCCTTGTTTACCAGCTAGGTGAAGTTGTAATCATTCTCGAAGTGTGTGCAAAGGACACAGCACCCAATGACAAGACGAACATGATCTTTGTCCTCAAGAAATTCCAGGTCTTTCAGAAGTAGTTGTCTGAGACTAGAACCAGAAGTAAAGTAATGGGGTAGCTTTTACAGATCAAGGACAGTGCTGCTAGGGTCCAGGGACAAGAAGGAGAAAAGCAGCAGAGCATGGTGTAACAATTGCAGAAAGCTCCAAGTGGAGATGAGCTAGGCTTTGAACTGAGGGCTAGACCAGAGGAGGCTGTCATCTGTCAGTACTGTGTGCCACCACCATTATATTTCCAGATCAAGATCTAAGCACATCAATTTGCCTAAGCAAGTTAAACACCATTCCAAAGTGGTCAATAATTTGGCCAGAATAATAGATTTCTAATCAATGAGTACTTTCACTTAATGTGGTTCTCCCTCTAGAATATTGAAAATTTTTAAAAATATTTTTATATATTTGGGATTCTAGCCTATCAGTAGTAAGCAAAAAGCTTTTTATGTTCTTCTATATATTAGTGTTTCATTATGGTAATAAATATATGACATAAAATGTATGGCTTTAACTTTGTGTGTGTGTACAGGTCAGTGACATTAAGTGTGTTCACACCATGGTACAACAATCCCCACCATCCACCTCCAGAACTTTTTATTATCCAAACCTGAACCTCTGTACCCATTAAAGAAAATGAGTTCCCCATCCCCCCAGCCCCTGGCAACCACCATTCTACTTTCTATCTCTGGGAATTTGACTACTATAGGTCCTTCATATCAGTGGAATCATTCCATTTATTTTTTGGGGGGTAACTAGCAATCAAGGTCAAGCAAGAAGCAGACGGCACACTCAAATTGGAAAACTGAGGTAAGTTTCAAGAGTATTTGCAAAGATTTGGACAGGGTTTAAGGAAACTGTAAGGGAGGACGGGAATCACGTGACTAGCAATAGCAAGAACTGTTACCTCCCCTCCTCTAAAGGGAACATCATCAAAACCAGAAAGGATGGCTGAGTGAAGAGTTTCTGACAAGAACTGTGGTCTTTACTAGAAGGCAGAAACCACCCATGGTGACCCAACAGGATAGGAGCCGGGAAAATATGTACCCTGGTGTCTACTCTCTTCCCTTCTTTGAAGTAAAGCCAGTGCCTCCCATTGGCTGGACTCAATCAGACACCAGAGGTCAAGGAGTCCACTGATGCAGTCTATGACAGGGGCTGGGGTAAGGGAGGCTGTGGGTTCAGGCAGTGATTGGGTACATGATTAATGTGATTTTGTCAGGGACTGGATATCCAATAGAATAGGAAAGTGATGATATGGAAGGAGGAAGTAAAATACATATTTTAGAATTTGTTAAAGAATAGGATTAAGTAATTCATTGCTGTCAAAACAAAGTGAACACCCCAGACAGATTAAATAATTGGGCAATGTAGCTCACGTAGCAATTACTGCTTCTCATAGACTGTCAGAGGTAAAAGAATCCTAATACTGTCCACATGGATCATTTCACCTATGAGAATGCTAAGATGCAGAAGGAGGTGACCTCCATATCCTGCACTTTCCAAGAAAGTCCTACTTACTAAGGGTGTTTCAGTCAGTGCTTCTCCTTAACCTCATGCTAACCCTCAGTTCACATAAAAATGACTTGGAACATCACTTTTATCAGCATCACCTTCAAAACCTAGAGGGTCACTTAACTTCCCTGACCTTTACTCTCCACTTGCATGGTAGGGTATCTGTCATCTATGAAGCACCATATGGAAATAAATGTATGTTGAACTTGTCATTCAATGTGAGGGAAAAATGAAAAAGCTTTGGCAGGCAACCATAGAATTGATAATACAGTAAGTCCAACTAGCTTCCTAAAGGTAAGAGGAAAGATCATTCTGTAATTCTAAAAGAACCCATCAGTGTTTCCTGTGCCAGACCCTGGATGAACTATAGGGTACAAGAGATCTGAGAGGTAATCCCTCCATGAAGCAGAAACTGCCAGAAAAACCACCACACAGATGAACAGGAAGCCCAGATAACAGGCAAGGAATGTAGTATCCTGTGAATGTGAGTCTGAGGACCATAGGAGAGAAAGCAATTCCACAATATGCTGCTGGTAGTCAAGGAAGGCTTCCTGGAGGAGGAGGGAGTTGAACCAGACACTGAGGGAAGGACAGGAGAAGACAAGGAAGGCATATCAGGCTATCAATGAGCATGGGAAGCAAGCATTCCTTTCTGCCTTCATTCACAGTCACTGTGTGCTGTGTTACATCTTGCTGCAATGGTTTCTCAGTGCCTCTGTTCAGGAGCAGATAATTGGATTAGCCTCCTCCTCCCCTTCCAGCCCCATCTCCCTACAGAAGCAAACTAAAATGGAAAAGCACCGTGTCCTTCCAGGTACAAATCCTTTATACGAAGGCTGGAGTCAGCACTCAGGAGACCTGGATCTTGTCCCAACCCTGCCACTACTTCCCTGAGCAACTCCAGAGAGCTTCACAAAAGCATAAAGATGGCTTCCCTTCTCCGGGCCTCAGTTGCCTCAATGGCAAAATAAAACAGTTGGATCCTTTGGGCTGCAAGTAACTTCCATCTCTGTAACTTTTTGCTTCTGAAAATTAATTCACTTAATGGTATTGTTCTCTTTCTCATCTTAACTACCTACGCTTACATTTTCTTCTTCCAATGAATATTCAAACTTTACAATCCAGCAGTCCTGTAATCTCCAGGTCCCTGTAGATCTCCCAAGATTCTGTGCTCCATCTCAGGCTTCCATGTAATCCAATTCAAATGCTTTCAATTTGTAACCACTCTCCCTCAGCCTGGGGCAGGGAGGTCTCTTTGACTTCTCATAGCAACTTAGGTGTTCCCTCTCACTTCCATTTCACCTTTTACATGTATATATTTTACTACCTATAGTTGAACCATCACATTGTGCCTTTACATATTTCTCTCCCCCACAGGACACTGAGTGCCTTAAGATCAAAGGTCTTGATCGTCCTTGTACCCCTGCAATTAACCCAGGGCTTAGCATGGGTCTGTTTTAATGAACAGATGAATAAATAAGGCTATTGTGGTTCAAGGAAAAGACATCCCGCAGAGTTCTGTGGTCTTTCTCATCAGGATGCCGCCCCTCTCTACACATCTGTCCCTATTCTTCCTTCCCCTTGTCCCACCCTCATCTCCACATATGGCTTCTGCTTAATCATTGCTTTGCTTCCATCGAACTTCAGCTTTCATGGAGCCCATCAGTGCCCCTTCGGTGTCTCCCTTCATCTGATCTTTCAGCTTCTACTCTCACCGGCAACAATCTCAGTCCCTGGAATTTCTTTGTTCTCATTCCCAAGACAGTAAGTGCCATTAGCCAAGTTGATCTTTTGCCCCAGATGACTTCATGGGTCACTGAGAAGCTAGTGGATTGGCTACTCTTGATTATTTTAATCAACATTCTTCAGAAGACTGCTCTGTGTTGGTAACTCGGGGCTCCAGGGGGCCAACAGTTTCAGCATGGCTCCCAGTCGAGCAATCTTGACCACTAAAACAATTACACTCTGACCCATGCGGGCTAACTTCCACCTCCAGCTTCAGGCACTGTGCTGATGGAGTAGCAGGTCATGATCCTGCCTTCAAGTCCCCACTCTGAGGATAAGAATATTGTAAGTGATTCTCAAAGAAGAGATGTCCCAAGATGCGGTTGCCAGAGACATCGTTTGGTATTTGGAGGCATCAGGCTTAGACACCAGTTTCCATAAAAGAGTCTCTTTGGCCAGAAGCCCTTACCCAGAGCCATAACTATCCCCAGGTACCAGACCAGAGGGCTGCAGCAATTGTGGTCTGTTTTGTAGTGAATCAATGTTTAAAATCCTGATTTCCCAAAATTGCCCCTTAGAAATGCGCACCAGGAATCTCCTTCAAGCCCAGATGAGGCACCGGCAGAATGTGTCTCTGGAGCAGCAGTGGCGTGGACAGGACAGCAACAGCGAGCTGCCCATGCTCCCAAACTGCCTGCGTGCACTGGAAGATTGATTTAGAGAGAGCCCTTTGTAATAAATTGTTCCTTTCTTCACTCGCAGCAGGGGGCCAGCTGCTGCCAGCTCTCTCAGCATGGAGGGCACAACTGTGGATTTAGAACGCTAGGAGAGCAGATGGGCGGCCTCTCAGAATTTTGAGGATGACTGCCAATTTGGGTCTGTGCTGCCATTTGATCTATTTTTCTCTCCTGATACTCACATTATGCAATGTGTGGAGCAGCATGGTGTCTGGGAGAGAGTAGGGGACCAGGCGGGACAGGCTGGGTCCCCAAGTATGTTCCTGGGTCAGCTCCACTCTGTAGCATGTCTTCTATTAGCCTTGATGGTCCCTGCCTGATTCTAGAAGAACTCAGAGTCCAGTCAAGGACAGACCAATAAGGACTTGCTGTACAATGTTATAAGAAAAGTGGTAAGTGCATAAAGCCAGGGAGACCTACTCCAGAGCAGGGAAGTGCTATCCACAGAAGGCTTTCAGAGGCAGGGGATGCCAAGAGACAAGACTGAAAGAAAAAGAAAAGGAGAACCTACCAGACAGACAGAACAAAGTGGATGAAGCCTTAGCCACACAAAAAGGATTCATCTAATAGTAATCCAACAGGTAAATACAGGGTCAAGCCACATGCTCTTCTGTTTCACTCGAGAGTAAACAGTGAGGGGGACAGCAGCAGAAGCAGATCCTGGAAAACTAGGCAGGGGTCAAGTCATGCAGGATGGCCAGTATCTTCCTTCATTAAGACTTTGTACAGGTTGGTGATCATTAAATGTATCCTCTAGCAAATAACTGTCCAAGTTTCAGTTTCCCCCACTGTGTGAAGGGGGATAACAAAAAATTCCACATTCACTTTACAGTGCTATTGACAGACCCTTTACTCATTAATAAATATTTATTGAATGTGTACTAGACATTGTAGGAAGCTGGGGAAGCAGAGATAAATAAGATAATATTACCATTTTTAAAATGTCCATTTAGTGTAGAGGCACCCACAAAAAGAGCTAATTTATCAATCAATGAATAAGGGTATAAGAGGCCAGATGAAGAAGAGGAAGGATAAGGGAACATGGACAAGCATTGTTGTAGGTGCTTTGGGGGATGTTATGCTACTAAGTCTTCACAGAAACATTCTACAGTGAAATGGAAGCACCGCTGCCAGAATACCCCATCTCAGCGGAATCACATACTTCACCAGAGAAGAAATCATGGCACAAGACTCTGGGTCAGCTTATCTGCCTAGACAGTCAAGCCAGAAAAATGAGCCCTTACAAATATCCAACATTTCCTCTTTTTTTATTCCTAGCATTCATCTTTTATTCACACTCTTTAAAAGAGAATATTCATTAACTCTCTTCACTCTATGATGAGTGCTTGATTTACAGGACTCATGAAGAACTGCTTGAAAATGCTTTTGAGCTGGGTATTTTGGGGTGAAGGCAGTCTCCTGCTGAGATACCTGTTGGCAAAATAATTCATGCACAGAACAGAAACGAACTTTTTTTTAATTAGGATTTTGTGTCATGGAATATTCATCACATTTGTGGTTATATTTTGCATTATTTCCTGTCTCATTGCAGACTTATTGTGAAGCAGAATTGGGCTATTGGAACTCTAACAAGAACCACCATTTCAAGTAAAATTCATTAATTAGCATCATCATTAATGATGATGGCAAATGAAGTACTCTTTTTCATTCATCATTTGATCATTCATGCAATCACTCAACAAATGTTTACTGAGCACCTAGCATACATTAGGCACCAAATCTCAGTTCAGGGCATATGGTAATAAGCAACACACACATAATCCATGTCCCACAAGGATCTTAGAGTCTGTAGAAAGGAAAAGGCAGCAAGCAAAAAATATATAGTCATACGATTTTAATTGATACATTGTATGTCATAAGCAAATGATATGTGTTACAATTGATATGGTACAGAAGTACAATATATTTTAAGAACATTATACTTTGGGAACATACTCTAATATAATCAGAATGTTTTGGGGTTTTCCTTGAGGTAAACCTGCCTAGGCTGAGCTCTAAAGGATGTGTAGGTATGAGTGAGGTGAGGAAGGTGAAGGGTACTTGAGGCAAAGAGAATAGTGTATTACAAAGTACTGAGGCAGAAAGAGTCTTCCATTGCTTTGAAATATAGCCTAGTGTGGCTATTGAGAAATCAAGCAACTGAAAAAAAAAGGACACTGTCATTGGGTAGGTGAGCAAGGTGAGCAAGGGGGCTGGGGGACTGACACAAGATATGAGAAGAGAGGGTAGTAGATATTGTAGGCAGGTTCATTGTAGGCCCATTGCCCCATGGACAGCTAACAATCAACCATATCTAATGATTCACACGCAAATTCTACCTCCCTTTCAAGGCACAAATTCAAAATCACATCCATCAGTAACAAGTCTTCAAATAATGTCATTCTGCTATATAACACTGGTGAAAAAAACAGAACTCCATATTGTTCATATTGAGTGAATTGATGTTACTGGATGACATGCTTTCATTGTATATCATTTTGCTTATAAGTCACAGTTTATTAACACTTATCCATGATATTAAGTGAGAACTTATTTTACTTTGGTAAATGATCCATTATATGATCCCTCTTAGAAACTCACAATGCAGATTAGGATATCAAACACTCTGAGAAATCCTGTCACTGCAACATTATTTTTTCCCAGTTTCCTAAGCATATTAGACTGCAGAAACATATGAGACACTTGTGTTCCAAGAAATATAACTAACAAATGCTTGTTTTATGGCTTGAATTCCCCAACTTGTATTGGATTCTGACTGTATGTTTAATAGGTGGGTATGTGTGGACAAATATTCCATTGCTCTGAGTTCCAGAATTTTTACCAAGAAGATATTGTTGCTAACAGCTGACTTGAGGGATTTTTGCTAGGACCAAATAAATAGCACATTTCAAGTTAGTGACTGGCACATAGAGATTGTTCAATAAACATTGATTTCCTATTATGTAAAGAAAAAAAACAGATTATGTCAAACTTTAGGGAATCTTTATAACATAAATCAATGTGAAACCAGAAAATTTCCCAGCATTCTTTCTTGAATTGAAAGTATCCATCAAATTCTAAGTGCAATGCGAAAAGACCTACATTTCTGAACTGAAAGTATAAAGCAAATATCCCAAAACTTTCAGAAAGAATAAAAAGTAACATACAAAGAATTTGGAATCAAATTGGTTTAGACTTCTCAAAACTAAGACCAGATGTTGGATGACAGTGGAGAATTGCTTTCAATACTCTGAGAGAAAACCATTTTTCAAACTAGAAATTTATACCCAGCCAAACAATCACATGAGTTTAAGTGAGTAACAAAGCAATGAAAGACACAAAAAGTTTTATGCACCCTTCCTTAGGAAAGTACATTGAAAAGCCAATCAAACACAAGAATCTGTGGGCTGCAGGAAATGAGAAACAAACATAAGTGAGTCACAAAAGGACCACTCAAGATGATGATCAAAAGATCTCATACACTAGCTGTGCAGCTGTCCCGGAAAGCAAGCAGTTCAGACTGGAACAAAAGGACTCATGAGTCCAGAGGGCTCATCTCTAGTAGGGGAAATTGGTACATTTGAGTTTAGAGAAAAATTACTAATAGGTAACTGATAGAAATGTTTGGAACCTGTAAGAGATATTTGAGATAAATTAGGGGAAAGTATGTAAATGAAAAAGCAAGGTAAATATTACCTTTACAAAAAATTAAAATTTAGGAGAAAAAACTAAAATATAATATAGGAGAAGAGCTACAAATTGCCTTTCCACACAATATCCAAAAAGTTGTAAAAGAAATCCTCCTAACCTACGAGTCAAAAATTATGATCTAACTCTGTCTATGTTGCAGAAGGGAAGCAAAGGAAGAGATAGAGCAGGTCCTACCACTCAAGTAAGACAACATTTAAAACTGATCAATCAAGAGATACCAATACAAACATATTATTTAGACATTTTGAAATCGCATCAGGAGCAACAGTTAGAAAACACAGAATAAGAACTGGGATTGGAATTTCTGACAGTATTATCTTACACTATTTAACTTTTCAAAATAAGAATATGTTTTTTTGATCAACATGAAACAATCTTTAAAAAAAACAAACTATAATTGTACAATAATTAAAGTTCAATGACAGAAAAGTTATGTGTATACATAAACAAGGGCTGGAAAAGCACATAGCAAATGAAAATAGTTTGACTTGTTAGATAATAATATCCAAAGATATTGAGAGCCTAAGCATAGGAGTCAGAAAAAGCTATTAGAAGCAATTGATTGTGGCATGCATCTCTTCCAGCCCTGCATCCTCTTCTATAAAATGAGAATAAAATAAAAGTCATTTCATTGGAGTGTCCTAAGGATTACAGTGGCAAATATATATGAAGTGCTTGACACACGTTTTGGAGTCTGATCACTAACTTGTGTTTAAAAAAAAAAAAAAGGAAGGAAGGGAAAGAGGGAGATTTTACTCAGCCTAGCTCATGGGAGGTAGTGTCATGGACACAGCCACTGCGAGCCACATGTCTTCTGGGCAGGGTGTCCTCTTAGTGACCATCTACCGTAAGGGACTTTGTCAAGGTTGACAGGCTCAATTTAATATATATTTTAAAAGAACTTAGCTTGTTTCCTCTGTTCCGAAAAGGCTGTCAGTGCCTGTGAGAGGGTCAGCCTCAATGCAAGGTTAAAAGACTTGCTCAAGGAAAACACTCCCATGGTCCAGCGCCTCTCTAATCATTCCATTTTGTTTTCACAGCATCCAAGTTCTTGCTTGGAAAATGCTCTTGCTGCACATTCACATTGTCATAGGCCCAGATCCTGCCAGGGGAAAGTTATTCTCTGGGCACAATTAAGCTCTTCCAAGCAGCTCATGACCCCCTTCCCTGAGGACCAGGCTGTCAGGCTGCCTGCCTGTGCTGATTGGATAGCGGAAACCAGGCATCGAAGCTGCCAGGAGCAGACCCCTCCATGAATTCTGTGGTATTTGCATAACACAGACCACAGCACAGACTAAGAGAGTCTGATCTAGTAGGAAGACAAGGTGAGAGGAAATACATAGCTAGTAAATTTTGAAGTCAGGATTTGGGACCCATCCAATTGACTGAAAGTTCTATGTTTCTCTCCATATACCTCTCCTTGAAACTGGGCACCAGGCAGAATGGGCAAGGGAAGAATTTCTAGGATTGAGCGAAGCTTTTCCAATTTCTAGTTCTACAAGCTTCAGCAAGATCCATGATCTCCATGAGAAAGTTTCATCATAGGATACCCGTGGAATTGGGACTCTCCTTGATTACTTCATGGTCAGACTCACCCAAATGAGTCTGAAATATAGAAAAGCTAAGGGTTGGGAACTGTGGTTCCAGCCAAAGAGCAGATAACAACAAGAGTCTTCTCTGGCTTTGAAATGTCTCAGGCCTACCCTACCTCATGCCAAGGAGTCGGGCACATCAGAACTAACTACTTGGCAAGAAGCCCAGGCTCACCTGGAACCACCCTCCTGCTGACTGGCTTTGATATGACCTCACTGCCCACTTGTCCCAGGTTCTTCCACTCCCTGGCTCCATGTCCTGGTAGCCTGGGATTGCACCCCCCTCATCTCCCAAGCCAATTCAAGTCCCTTCTCTCCGTCTGATGCTGAAATCCACATAGTCGCTGGAGTTGGGCAGCACCCACTTGCTCCATGTTCAAAACATTTCCCTGATCCCTTTGATGAGGTACAGCCCAGGCCAGCAGATTGGAGCTGGGCCCCAGGCCAGGTGAGGGTCAACCACTCCTCCATTTGTAAACTTATCTTGACTTTCAGTGTTTCAAGACTTGTGGTCACTGATTCTTGCCAACGTGGCAGCTCACAATTATGACCAAGAAAAGGTTTTCTTTTTCCTGGGACCACTTTTTTGTATGCAGAGTAACAACCAAGTAATCAAAGGTAGATGAGGATGGGGAAGAGGGAAGAAATGAAGGGTGGTTTCAGGCAAAAGTATGTGATGAAGGATGAGGTTTATAAAAAATGAAAAGAAAAGCAGAGGGGAACAGGAGTGACAGAGGAGCCAAGGAGTGTTTGTACCTTGCTTGGCAATTTCTGCACCACAGATTCTGGGGTTCCTGGTGCCAGTGGGTCATAATGCAGTCATCTCTGGCTTCTACTCAGACCTGAGATCTAATCCTGTGGGACCCCTCACTCAAGCAAGTTTGTGTACCCTCTGGACCTCAAACGACCCTCATTTGTAAAGTCTGAATAACAATTCTTGCCTCATTAAATGGTTTTGAAGATGGAAGGTAACAGGAAAAGCAGAGGGCACGGTACCCAGCACACAGGAAGTGCTCAGGAAATGGTTGTACTCTGAGGATGATTAGCTCCTAGGAAGGGCGGTGGAGTTGGTCACCCTGCAGGCAGCTTTCATGGACCCCATGATGCTGCTGTTTAGTGCTGGCAGGGACAACAGGATCTCAGCTGGGCCTGCTCACCATATCCCCTGTGGTAAGCAGGGTCTGCCCTCCCATCAGCTCTCCTCTTTTGTTTGACCTCTTTTCATTACTTTTGTTGCAGTTTCTCAGGGGGAAGAATATTTTTAAAAGATCGTGCAGGCTTCTAAATTAGCACTTGAAAGCAGTTGTAAATTCAGGAGCCAATCCATCAGAGGAAATGGCACCCTCCCAGAAGATGTGATCTCACAGCGTCCGCATCTCATCAGTGTAGCCACACGAACGTGTGCCGGGGAAACATGTGGATGCCCCCAAACCACACGCACAACCCACAGCTGGATCCCACATCAGTAACTACAGGTCCATTTTGCTCACCCCCATCCTCCAAGGAACCCTTCAAATTCCTGCTTCCTGTGTGCAATTAGATCAGCTGCTGTAATTGAGTTCAGTTCAATTTCTCACTTCATACTTGGAAAATGATGTGTAAGGAAAGATTCAAATGTGTTTATAATCAGCCAGAGTTGACAGCAGAAAGAAAAAAAAGAAAAGAAAACTTCTGATCACTCAACTATTAAACAGACCCTGGCTACAGTGTCAGTCTAATCACAAAATTACTATGGGATTTTGGTGTTTTTTAAAAACAGCACCCTGCCTGGTTAGGCCACTGCACTCCAGAATCAGCGGCTTCTCCCTTCGCCCGCTTTGCTCCTGAGTGGGAAGTGTGTTCTGAACACAACAGCAATAGACCTACCGTGTTTTGTGGGCTCCCCCACAAGGCACCATGCATTTTATTGCTATCAGCAACTTTACTCCTTAGCTCATCTTCTGGTGGAAGGCATCTAAAATGCAAAAGAAGAATGGATTACAGCATTATTCATAAGAGCCAAAAAGTAGAAATATGCCAAGTGTTCATTAACAGATGAATGGATACACAGATAAAGGTATAGTCCTAAAATGGACTATTAATCAATCATAAAAAGGAATGAAATGTGAATACATGTCCCAACATAGATGAAACTTACATCTAAATGAAATACACCAAATACAACAGGAGTGCTAGAGTATGATTCTACTTCCACAAGGTATCTAGAATAGGTCGATTTATAGAGCTAGATTAAAGGTTACTAGAGGCTGGAGGAAAGGGAAATGGGGAGTTAGTGCTTAATGGATAACAGAGATTCTGCTTAGAGTAATGAAAAAAGTTGGAGCTAGGTAGTGGTAAGAGTTGTGCAACATTGTGAATGGGATGCATGTCACTGAGTCGTATGTATAAAAGTGGTTAAATTGGCACTTTTTTATAAAATATATAGATAGATATAGATATATCTATCTACATATATAAATATATATATACATATATCTGCAACATACATACATAATATATAAAGCCACAGTAATAATTACCAAAGTTTCAGAGGAAGAAACCAACGCTCATTTAAACTACTATGTCAATTAGGATTCTACTGAATGCAACTGACTCACGCAAAGGGGAATTTAGTCGGTTCATATAAACTAGGCAGACCAAGGATAGGGCTGGATTCCAGGCTGTGCCAGATGATTTCCCTTTACTCTTTCAGATTTCCTTGCTACCCTCCTTCTCTCGCCTGCTGTCCTGGGAACCGGTACTCTGCACTCTATTCCAGTGGGTTGGGTCAGAGCCAAACACCGATAAAAGTTTGGAGAGAGGGAGCAAAGCCCGGGTCTTTATTCCCCCGGTTCCTTCCCTGCAGACTATCTGTGTCCCTCAACCCGCGGTCACTGTTTCTCACAAGGGGGTCCTCTCTACATGACCCGGTCCTGGCAGGTTCCCATGACTGTCCTCCACACCCCATCTTGACCTAGAGCAGCTAACAGCTCCACTTATTGCTGGCCTGGGCCCCTGCATTGTTTTTGCTTTAGGTTATTGGTTACCCTACACTCTGCCCATAGTGAACAATCCCTTTTTTAAACCTTCATCTGATTATCTAATTCAAGTGAATCTCACTTTCCTGTTGGACCCTCACTCGAATGAGATCTACTATTTTTCCCATTGGGAACTTGACTCTCTAGCTTTAGATCTGTCTTTTGTTCCACTGGGTTCATTCCTAAGTTTCAGGCTAGCTGTACCAGCTGCAAGCCCTGCTTCTCGTAGTTTTTGACCACCACCCCCCTCAAAAAAAACTGATATGCTCATTCCCAGAAGTAGTACCAAATTTCACACTTCTTTCAGTGGCTCTGAGTGGACCAAGTGTCCCTCCTGAGCCCATCATGGTGGCCAGCTCCATGCTGATGGCCTTGAGTCAGTTCACGTGCTCTCCCATGGACAGTGTGGGAGAAGGCAGTTCCCAGAGGAGAGTAAAGCAATCATTACTGTGATGTTGTGGTATAATAAGAAATAGATATTTGGGGCCTCCCTGGTGGCGCAGCAGTTAAGTGCTGTGCTGTGGAGCTGTCGGCAGCAGCGATGTGAGTTCGACGCCCGGCCGAGGAGAATCCCACATGGTGCGGCAGACCTCTCCTGCCTCGCCCGCTGCTCCCCTCAGCAGTGTATTTCTGATCTGCCTGTTCTGCTCCCCACTCCGTCTCTGGTGAAGCCTCTCACCGCTCCACACCTCTGGCCTGTACCCCAGCTGTATGTATAAATAAATAAATCTTTAAAAAAAAAAAAGAAAGAAATAGATACTTGGTTCTCACACCCCCTTCCTCCACCCCCCTTACTAATAGCCTTGGAATTTTCTCATTGAGGGTTCAATAAATGTGTATTTTGTTACATTAATGAGTCAACATTTGGGAAGCACCTAAGGATAGGAGCTGATTGACAAAAGAGCCAACCTATGATTAGAGGGTTGGAAATGTCAGCCCCACTCTCTCACCTCCTAAGAGGAAAGAGGGGCTCGGGATGGAGTTCAATTACCAATGACCAATAATTTAATCAATCATGCCTTTGTAATCAAACCTTCACAAAAACCCAAAGGATAGAATCTGGAGAGCTTCTAGCTTGGGGAATGTGTAGGGATTTGGGAAAAGTGGTACAGGCAGAAGGCTGGAAGCTGAGCAAGCTTCCCCCATAACTTGCCCTATGCATCTCTTCCATCAGGCTGCTCCTGAGTTATCGCCTTTAAAAATTAAACAGTAATCTGGTAAGTAAAATGTTTCACTGAGTTTGATAAGTGACTTTAGCAAATTTGTTGAACCCAGGAAGGGGGTCACTGGAACATGTATGCAAGAGCTGGGGTGTAGGCCAGAGGTGTGGCAGGGCATGAGAGGATTCATCAGAGACAGAGTGGGGAGCAGAACAGGCAGATCAGAAATACACTGCTGAGGGGAGCAGCGGGAGAAACAGGAAAATTTTGCTGTGCCATGTGGGAAGCTCCCTGGCCAGGGATCAAACCAGTGCTGCAGTGGCTGGTGAAAGCTTCATAGTGCTGAGGCTTAACCCTTTGCAGCACCAGGGAGGCCCCCAGAACATCCAATCTATACTCAGTAAGTCGAAAGCACATGTGACCCAGAACTTGCTTGTGACTAGCATCTGGAGTGGGGGCAGTCTTGTGGAACAGGTAAACTGTGGAATCTAAAGCCATCTTTGGGAGATAGTACAGAAGTAAGTGGAATTGCAGGACACCCAGTGGGTGTCAGAGAATTGCTTGGTGATATGAAGGGAAAAACATGCAAATTGTAACCACATGTAGGAAATGAATTACCAAAAGAGGGTAAATTAAAGTTTTGGCAAAAAGCATGGCTGCAGTGTGGACTCTATCCTAGGGTCGCATAGCTGTTTGCCTGATTCCCAGTCTTAGCTCCCCCAGTCTCTCCACTTTCCTGGGTCAATTTTCCCAGGGGAATTTTCTCCCAGCAAGTTGGGCTTATGTGTTGGAGCTGGAGCGACCCTAACAGTGGTGTTCAGGAGGAGAGGGCCAGCCATGCAGCAAGGCAGGAGATGGAGTGAAAGAGGCCGACCCCTCCCGCCTTGGATTCTAGAAAGTTGAACCACTCCCTCACCTTTCACTCCCCCAGACCTGACAAAGAATGTTGCAGCATCTGCCACAGAAGGTGGGCAGAGTGGGGCCTAACCAGAAGGGACCCAACGTGGTAAGAACATGGAGAGAAAACTAGGTCTGGAAGGGAGATATGACCCATGGATGCCAGGGCAATTGTCGGTTTTCAGGGCAAGCTTTGGAAGTAACCAGGGATTAGCCTGTCTCCGAAATCCAGGGAAGCCAGTAGGCCACGAGCCAGCCCCTGAGGGAGTAATTTGCCGGGAATGTTAAGCTTGAAAACAACTCCCAGAATAGTTGCAATATGTACTTTATGGGTATTAATCAGGGACAATTAGAAGTCTTTCAGAAAATAATTATTGAGCACTGACAATCAAGATAGTCCAGGGCCGCAGGGAGGCATTCAGTGCTTGATGCTGTGAGCAACTGGGGGAGAGGGGGTGAACGGGCCATGAAGTCTTCCCAGCACTGGGGCTGAGTCCCAGAAGGGCTGACAGAGGAGGTAGAATGGAAAAGGTTAAGAGTTCAGAGATCTGAATGCCATCTCAGCCCGGTCACCAAGGCACTTTGCGCCCTCATCAAGTTACATAATATCTGACCACATCAGTAAATAGGGCATGCCTTCCAGAAGCATTCCTCGATACCACACACCTGAACTGTGCTGAGTGTCCGTTCCTCAAGGTCACATAGTGCTCCGCCAGCCCCAATCATGGCAACATTCATCCATTCATTAACTAGATATTTCCCAGGTGCAGGCTACGTGTTGGGAATGATGAATAACATCCGCACTCAGTGTGTTGCCCTCACCTGTTTCTTCCTCTGTGCTGCCAAGGCCCAGCCCCCAGCCCCTGGACTCTGAGAGGCCTGGAATAAAATTATGTCTTATGAGTCCTCAGTTCCTGACCCAGAGCTCACACAATGTCATGGAGGATGAATAAGGGAATATGTGAATGTGTACACACAAGCATGATGATTAAGCTAAATCACCTTAAAGACCAGTTCCATCTCTAAAATGCCACAAAGTTAAGGGGGTTAAGCATAGTTGGACCACTTGATGGAACAGCTAACAGGAAGAGCTGTCTGATTCAAGCCAGGAAAGGTTATTTTAGTAAAGATAGATCTGTAGCTTTCAGAATATCACCATCGATATCATCTTCATCTGGCCTTTACATATAAGACTTTTCTGGTTTGGTTAGCAGAGCCCAAAAACCTACTGCCTTTAGGCCAAACTTGCAGACCCAAGAGTCCAGCACAAATCCAATGCATTCATGAATTCAAGGAAGAAAGTAACTCTAGTTCTCTTCAGTTAGTTCCCGCATTAGTTTAAGACCAAGATGATCATTAGAAAATATTGGGAAATTCAAGCATATTTCATACAATCCAAGAATCAAGCACTGAAAATCTGTTGGCATACTCTTCCCAGGATATATTTCTTAAGCACTGTATATCTTTACATCTTATTATAAACATTTTTTTCTAAAATTTGTTCTGTTTCATTTTGCTTAGCATTACATCATAAACATTTACCCATGCCATGAAAATTACTTCAGAAACTTCATTTTAAATTGCTACAGAATGTTCCACCCTATATATTGAATAGATGAGTCATACTTTACATAACCAATCCCAGATCAGACGTTGAAATTATTTCCAGTATTCCTTATTGTAATAAGTATAGTAAGTAGGAAGCATAATGGTGCCTAAGGTTCTGTTTGCATCTCCAATCAGGTCCTTAGGCCAGATGTGAGCAGTGGAAGTACTGCATCAACTGACATGAATCGTTTTCAAAGTCTTGATAATCAAGGCCAGGTACTTTCTAAGTGATGTCACCCCAGTGTGGACTCTCACACAGGATGAGGGACACGGGGATCAACTCTCTGCAGTGGTCACTTGTCTTCATCTTCTCTCTCCTCTCAACTCCACCAATTTATTCAGTTATCCCTTTCTTTTCATCTAAATCTATCTTTCAAGTTGGAGAGACCTAGGGAAGAAACAGAAGGGCGACTGGATTGATTGTATTTAGACCCTTGTCCTCTTTCCAGCAGGGAAAACAAAGCCACCTCAGGCCTTGGAGTTTTAATTAACCTCCTAGCAGCAGGCATCTGTATCCCTGAAGTTAGTCATTGCTCTGAGATCAGTGCCAGGCCCCCAGAGGAAAAAGAGAGAGAGAGAGAGAAAGGGAGGGAAGGAGGGAGGGAGGAAGAGAGAAAGGAAGAGCAAGAGGAAGAGAGAGAGAGAGAAGAGAGAGAGAGAAAGAGAGAGAGAAAGTGGGGGGGAGAGAGGTTGAGAGAGAAAGGCCATACAGGTGATTCACAGTAACAAGACTTTAACATGAATATAAGAAATGGGCTTGGAGCAATGAGGGATGTTTCTAACCTTTTATATGGGAGGCCACATGACTTCCTGATAGCTCCAGAGCAAGGGAGTGAAAAGGCACTGATATGTAGGAAAGTATTCACCTGGCAGTCCAAGGAACAGAAGTAAATATCCCCGTGACACCTGGCCTTCAGGCCCAGGCACAAGGCCCAGGAGAGGCCAGCTTCTGTGTAGCTCAGACAAACATCTTTGATCAAATGGACTTGAGTCTGGAAATCACAAGCAAGAAAAGAAGAGCTTAAGAGAAAGGCAGAAGGTGCTGGAATTATAGAAAAGTCACTGGGTTATAAATGAAGAAAGTGCTGTGGGAAGGAAGGTTACCAGGCATGTGATGGTAGAAGCAAGATGGGAACCAGGTTCCCTTATTCTCATTCAGAACTCTTTCTGCTATAGTAGTCTGCCTGTGTTTTGTTCAGAGAGAGTTAGTCGATGAGGTTCTTGTATCAATGTAGTTCTAAATGCCAAGGTGTTTGGACACAATAGTCCCCAAGGGGAGCCACATTCCCCACTGGGCTAGATAGACCCTCCCCTCTGCCATCCAAGCTAATTTGTCTGGCAGAGGAGCACAGGTTTTTGCACATTGAAGGTTATTTTTCTGAAATACAATGAACTCCGACCCTGCAGTGTGGTGATCATCTTTTTTTTTTTTTTAAAGATTTATTTTTTATTTATACATACAAGCTGGGGTACAGGCCAGAGGCGCGGGGCGGCGAGAGGGTCCACCAGAGACAGAGCAGGGAGCAGAACAGGCAGATCAGAAATACACTGCTGAGGGGAGCAGCAGGCGAGGCAGGAGAGGTCTGCCACGCCATGTGGGATTCTCCCTGGCTTGGCGTCGAACTCGCTTGGCCGCTGCCGACAGCTCCACAGCACAGTGCTTAACCACTGTGCCACCGGGGAGGCCCTGGTGATCATCTTTTATTTCAGGGATCCCCATCCCCAATTCACACTCACTCTTCTTTTTTCTACTGTATTATTTTTATTGAGGTAACAGTGGTTACCTCAATATACCTCTGTATATAATTCAGGGGTAAATGTATGTTATAACACCACATTCACCACCAAAGTACCCATAATCCTCCACCATAATCTATTTGGCCCCCTTTTCCCTTATTCCCCTCCCCTCAGATCCCCCTCTGTTAGTTTTACTTCTATGACAGATTTCTAGGATTTGTTTTGGATTTGTTTTTCTGTATTTTTGTTTCTCTATATTTCACATAGGAGTGAAATCATTCCATATGTGTCTTTCTCCTTCTAACTTATTTCACTTAGCATAACCTGCTCCAGTTCAATCTATGTTGTCACAGATGACAAGAGTTCATCTTTTTAATAGCTGAGTAGTATTCCTATTTGTACATATATCACATCTCCTTAATCTACTCATTTGTCATTGAGCATTTAGGTTGTTTCCATAACCTGGTTATTGTAAATAACACTGCAGTGAATATATTGTTTCAAATTAGTGTTTTTGCATCTTTTGGGTAGATACATAAGAGTGAGATTACTAATCTATGTTTTTTAATCTTGAGAAACCTCAATGCTGTTTTCCATAGAGAGTGGACCAGTTTACATTCCCACCAACAGTGTACAAGTGTTTTACTGTCTCCACACCCTCTCCAGCACTTGTTGTTTCTGGTCTTTTTGATACAGGCCATGCTCACTGGTGTGAGCTGGTACTTTGTTGTGGTTTTGATTTGTATTAACTGATGAGAAGTGATGATGAGCATTTTTTTTTCATGTGCCTGTTGGCCATCAGTATGTCTTCTTTAGAAAAGTGTCTATTTAGTAAACTTTCCCATTTTTAATTGGATTATTTTTTCTTTTTAGTGAATTGTATGAGTTCTTTTTAGTTCCTATATGTCATGAGTCCCTTGTGGGATGTATAGTGTGCAAATATTTTCTTCCACTCATTAAGGTGTCTTTGGGGTTTAGTTTGTGTGTGTGATAGTTTCTTTCACTGTATCTAAAATAAAACATAGGCAAAACATTCCACAAAATTGGCTTCAGTGATGTCTTTAGGGACTCAACTCCAACAGCAAGGGAAATGAGGGAAAATAAACAAATGGCACTACATTACATTCATTCTTCTGAAATAAGAGCACACCCAGCCAAGGACAGGGGAGGTTGCCTACTCTGTTACTTCCAAAGAACTATGCAACAAAGTGGAATCTGTTCAGCGAAAAGTCAACCACTGAAGCTATCATACCTAGTGAGGATGGGCACAACTCTTAGAGGATGGGCATAACCCATGTGCTACAACTGTAGTGACACACTGGTTTCAGCCTCAGTTTCCTCAGTTTTTTAAAGATTTATTTATTTATGCATACAAGCTGGAGTGCAGGCCAGAGGTGTGGGGCAGTGAGAGGGTTCACCAGAGACAGAGTGGGGAGCAGAACAGGCAGATTGACCGAAATATACACTGCTGAGGGTAGCAGGAGGTGAGGCAGGAGAGGTCTGCTGTGTGGGAATTCCCAGGCCAGGCATTGAACTCACGCAGCTGCCAACAGCGCCACAGCACTGCGCTTAACCCTTTGCGCCACTAGGGAGGCCCTCAGTTTCCTCATTTTTATACTGGAGAGGCTCCTACTTCTTCAGTTAGTTTCTCAGGAGTCTTTGTTGGGATCAGCTGAGATAATGTGTATGAAAGATCTTGGTAAATTCTAGAACACCCCTACCCCAACGTAAGCTACACATATTATATCAATAAGAAGGTCCTGGGGGAAATGCAAATCAAAACCACAATGAGATACCATCTCACACCTGTGAGAATGAATGGTCCATATTAAAAAAGAAAAAACTGGAAACAAATTCTGGCAATGATGTGGAGAAGAAGGAACCCTCTTACATTGCTGGTGGAAATGCAGACTGGTCCAACCACTACGAAAAGCTGTGTCGAGGTGCCTCAAAGTATTAAAAATGGAGCTACCATACCATCCAGCAATTTTACTACAAGGGAAACCCAAAGGACACAAAAATACTAATTTGATATGAAAACTGCACCCCTATGTTTATTGCAGCATTATTTACAATAGCTAAGATATGGAAACAAACTAAATGTTTCAAAGCAGATGACTGTATCAAGAAGATGTGGTATATATTTACAACGGAATACTACTCAGTGATCAAAAAAGATAAACTCATGCCATTTTGGTAACATGGATGGGGCTGGAAGGGATTATGCTAAGTGAAATAAGTCAGATGGAAAAAGAGAAATATCAGATGGTTGCACTCAGATGTCAAATATAGAGAAACCAAACTAAGGGTCAGGAAAAAGACAAAATTTGCAAGCTGACCATAGATCTGAGGCAGACAGCAGGGGAGGGAGAGGGTCAAAACAGGGGAAAGAAGAACACAAGGGACAGTGGTGGTGGATCACAGGTGATATGGTGGTGGGAGCACTTTGAGACTACACCTGAATTATCCAAAATTTAATAGTGATGTAAGAAATAAATAAATAAATTTAATTATAAAAAAGAAGGTCCTAGGCCTCCCTCATGGCGCAGCAGTTGAGAGCTGCACTGTGGAGCTGTCGGCAGCAGTGACGTGAGTTTGACGCCCTGCAGGGGACATTCCCACATGGCAAGGCAGACCTCTCCTGCCACGCCCACTGTCCCCTCAGAAGTGGATTTCTGTTGATCTGCCTGTCCTGCTCCCCATTCTGTCTCTGGTGAATCCTCTCGCCGCCCCACACCTCTGGCCTGTACCCCAGCTTGTACGCAAAAATAAATAAATCTTTTTTTTTAAAAAAAAAAAAAAGGTCCTGGGGGTGTGTGGAGAAATAGTAGCATTTAAGGCAAACAGCAGCTGTCAGTGCCCCCTCTCTCCCCACTCCTGGAGATCTGGGGATCATCCTGAGCCATCTGTGTCAGCTGATCCCTTAGAGCAGTGATTTTCATTGACAGAGTCTTTATTTATAAAAACATATTCCATACGACCTCCCAAGTATGAAATTGGTAATAGTAGTATAGCTGTCCTTCACCTACGGCTAAATGATGGGGAGGCAGGCAAAATTCATGTCTTTATTTTAACCCTTAGGTGCCAACTCACAAAAGCAGAACTATTTTCACTTACTCAGAAGACATCTATTAACAATCCAGGGGCCTCCCTGGTGGCACAACAGGTTAATCGTAGCACTATGAAGGTATCCAGAGCCACTGCAGCATGAGTTTGATACCTGGCTAAGGAGCTTCCCACATGGCGCAGCAGACCTCTTCTGCATCACCTGCTGCTCCCCTCAGCAGGGTATTTCAGTTGTGCCTGTTCTGCTCCCCACTCTGTCTCCGGTGAATCCTCTCACCCCCACACACACACCTCTGGCCTGCACCCCAGCTTGTATGCATAGATAAAATAAAACTTAAAAAAAATCCAAAATATTTAGATCCATGGTGGCTTAACATGCCTCCTGTCTCTGAAAGATTGGGAAATGATCTGTGTTAACTGGGTTCTTCCACTAAGATAGATAGCTCCTTTGCTAGCCTGTGATGTCTTTTTGTTATATATTTTTAACCAATTAATGCTTTATCATTCACTCATTCATTTAGTCATCCCATCATTTGATGACTAGATTCCATAAGACTCTACAGAGTAAGCACATCCCCATCAATAGCACTAGGCAAGCTGGTATGGAAGAAGGAATTTAGGGTTTGAAGTTAGAATAATTTAGCTCCAAACTTGTCTCTACCCCCAAATGTCTGTCTAATCCTGCGATAATCTCTTAATTATGCTGGTCTCAGTTTCCTCAATTGTAAAGTGAGGCTGGTCATGCCTACTTAATGACTTGTACATTCTAAAAGCCAGCCTAACTCTATTCCACCTAGCTACATCTCAGGGAACATTCTCAGAAGGCATCCCAAATAGTTAAGTTTGTTTTGTTAAGAAAAGAACACAAGGGACCATGGAGATGGATCACAGGTGAATTGGTGGTGGGCTACCCAAGGGGAATACAAAATGTAAAAGACATAAATAACAATAAAAATATATATTATTAAAAAAAAAGTTTGTTTTGTTAATCTGTCCCTCCAAATGAATTGTAAACAGCATGAAGGCAGGGACTAACTTGGCTGTTCACCACTGCCAGAGAACCTAGCATAGCCTTGGCATGCAATATGCTGCACAAGAGCTAAAGAAATGAATGAAGGGCTTGAGATGAACCGGGAAGAGTGTCAAACACTTTACCTACGTCCACTGAGTAAATGCTCTGAGTATTTTACATTGTACTTACTACTCTTTATAGATGAGAAGAGCAAAACTCACGGAGGTTAAATAAATGGCCCTAATTCCTACAGGCAGTAACATGTTGCCTAGATCTCTGCTCCTGGGGCTTTAGCACCTCACCTACCCACCTCTAGCTGGATAACTGGAATGTCTTTGTCAGTCAGCAGGGTTGAGATAGGATGTTTCCATTACTTGGAGAAGGTGAGTGAAGACCCATCAGAGACTAGGAGAGGACAAGTAGAGAACTGAAGGGTATTCACAGACTACCATGTGGTCCTTGGCTCTAAGTTATGGAACCTGAGAGGGACTGGAGTCAGTTCATGGTTACTCTTGACTACCAAGCTGAGGCATTCCCCTAAGGGCAGAAAGATGGCTTGAGGGGTTTTGATCAGGACAAGGATCCCAGCAGACTTAGAAAGAACTCTGGCAGCAGTGTGCCAGGTGGGTGAAAAGGGAAAAGAGGTATGGAGGGACCACTCAGGCTAAAGTGGAGCTTTCAAGTCAAGAATCCCTTCTGCCACCCCCTAGTCATATGAGCTTGAGTGGTTGATTTTCCTCTGCATTTCCAAATCCCCTTTAGATGGTAGCGATTGTATAGTACTTACTGCATGGGAAGCTGTGAGGGGTGCGTGGCATGAGCTATAAACAGTATCTGACACTCAATGGGTTGTTTTGTGATTTAAATAGAGGTGAAGTGAGAGGATTGATAGGGGCAGCATTTCAGAAATGTAACTGCAAGATTTGGCTGCTGCTTCTAGATTAGGGACAAGCAAACGAGAAATGGTCAGAAGGCCCTATGTGTCTGCAGAAATGAGGGTGTCATTAGGGAGAGTGTGGACTTGGACATCCCCTTCCCTGCAGAACCCTCAATCAAAATGCTCTCTGTTCAGAAAGCACCTTCTTGTCCTGCTCCCCCGTGGCCATGGACTAGGTATTTTAAAACCCTGCTTACTTCTCTCTCACTCCAGACCAGGAATTACACTTTGGATTTCTGAAATAATATCAAGAGAAATCATGAAAACCCTCATATTATTTCTCTGCCCCTGTTTCTAATGATTATTAATCATAACTACCATTTGCATGGTGTGTTCTAGATTAGAACTAATTTGTTGTATCAGGGATAAAAGAAAATTCATCAACTACAAGTGTTTTATTGAACAGTATAAACTCAGCAAGGCAGATACTAACAGGTCTTATTTTTTTCTAATCACTGCTTTCAACCATGTTGTCGAATATCCATTTCCCACCCCCTAATGACACCTTTGGCAGATTCCATACTTTTCAGGTTGTTTCAGGATCTTAAAACACCCACCAAGTTTGAAACCTCAATCTCATGTCCCATTTATTATTCACCCCATCCTCTCTCCACAAAAGCCAGCCGGTCTTCCACCTAAGTGACCTGTCATGGATGTAGGGAGGAGGTTAACACACCTGTAACTTAAAGAGTGAAAGATGGGATGAAACACGTTTCTCACTTTCCTGGATTCCTTAGGGCTATCTCAGGTTAAGTACAACGTCCACTGCATGGCAAGGTGTCCATAACCCAGCTCTTTCGTGGGCACATCTGAGAGCTCTTCAGGGGGCCCATAGGGGCAGGAGATCTTTCTAGGTCTCTGATGAGGGGAGAAGCTCACACTCTGGCCAACCTCTTCCACACCAGCCTCCCTCCCCCAACTCCCTTCCTATATGGTCCATCCCAGGGAACCTATAGCAAGGTACTGATGGATGATTCTTGCTTCCTGTTCATGGACTAGTCTATCAATTCCAAGTAGAAAGATTTCTCTCTGGCCCTCTAGTCTTCTGCTTAAACAGTTTTCTGTCTGAGTAGGGATAGAGCTCAGGAGTGGACTATGCAGCCACTGAGCGTTTTCCTTATAACGTGGTGTTTCTCACACCTTTGTTCCTACTTCTCAATTCTGGTAGCAGATTCTCCACTCTCCCTCCCATTACCTAAGCTGTAAGTGTTTGCAAGTTTTTCCCCTTTTCCCTCCCCTCCCCTAAGATTTCTTGTTTGTAGTATCAGTTCTAGAGCCCTCTTTTTTGGATAAAGTCAGGGAAGGCAAGAATGGGAGGAACGGGAGAACACGGAGCTAGTTCTCACGACACAGCCTAAGCACAACTGGTTCCAGAAGGGGGAAATGCAAAGGATAAGAGGTATTTAGAAACAGAGTGATGTAGAAGCATTGTTTTCATTGTCGGATGCTGTGAATATTCTACACTTAACTTATTTAAGAAAAGTATGTGACAAAGACTTAAATTGCTTGTCAGTTATTTGTAGTACCATTTGGATATATGACACTAAAATGGGTTTTTTAAGCAAATTATATTCCCCTTCACAAATCATAACTGGAAAGTTGCTGCTAGCATTCCCATTTCTCTCTCTTTGTTTAATTCAAGTAACATTGGATTATGACATTATATAAATTACAGGTGCTCATCAATTATAAGTCAGTGTCTGCCTATACTACATTAAACGCATGTCTAGAACTCTAATTCTATCCTTCAGCATACAATTGCCTCCTTCTACCCAATTTATCTTTCCCCTACCCCTTTCCTTCTGGTAATCACTGACTAATTTGATCATATACTCTAAAAGACTATTTTTATTTTATTTAATTCACTCATTTGTTTTGTTTCTTCATATGCCATAGATGAGTGAAATCATGTGGTGTCCATCTTCTCATTTCTAAGATGTAGAAACCGAGACATAAAGAGGTTAATAGAATCTGTCAGAGTCATAAGTTAATAAGTAGGAGATACCAGACTCAAACTCACATTTTGGTTCAACTTTAAATACCAAAATCATTCTACTATATAATATTATTACTGCAAGATATTAAAGAGAATACTATGACTCCTGTAAATTCTATCACAATCAAAATAATGATAAAATAAAATGCCTGCAGGAGTGGTCAGAATTTACATAATTTGATTTGGGGAACCCTCAAATCCATCTCTTTAAGCTGAAGTTGGGGGTACCTTGAAAATCACCTTGAGGAAGCAAATGGTCCAGCCCCCGGAGGTGCCTCTCTTCCCACCCCACAGCCACTCATCAGAGCTCAAAGAGGCCAGCCTCTGCTTATGTGAAGAACACCCAGGAGCCTCCCCAGAGAGATAAGGAGCCATTTCTATGGAAAAATGAAATATCAAGCTTTATCTCCAAATACTAAAGAGAAGGTACAAGCTCTGGTCTTCAATTTCATACCAGTCCACAATGGCAATAAAGCAAGAGATTAACATGATGGCTGAGCTGTGAGCAGTCGTTAAAGGCTGACCAGATGGCAGGATCCACTATCAGAGGCTCTGTTGATGTTCCTGAGGCTGCCAGGCCCAGCTCTAAGCCTTTACAGAGGCTGTGCCTCCAAAATGCTTCTATAGCTTAACTTAAACAAGTGAGCAGTCTGGGTTGGAGAACATTCTCATGCAACATTTGAACCCAGTCTCAGTGTCAAGGAAACATCTGGTTTCACTGAATGACAAACTCAAGCTCATCCAGCGCAGCTTCTTTATTTGTTTTATTCACTTCAAACAACAAAAATCCTTGCTATATATATATGTATATGGCAGTTAAATATATGTGTGTTCAGATATATGACCTCTTAACAATTATTGCTTCCTATTATTTTAGTTTTGCTATTTGTTTTGCTTTATATTGAATATACCATATGCCAAGTGCTCTAGGTTTCAACTGATCATTACAACAGTCTTGCAATGTTGGAAATTTGATCCCCAACTTGTAAATGGAGGAACTAGAAACCGCAGCATATTTCTGGTCTTTCTCAGGTCTCATTTGATGATACTATGAGGTCAATATTCTAGTAGAGATGTGGATACAGCAACCTCATGTGCGGGCACTACACAATGCACACAGCACAGGCACCCTGAGTTCCAGCTGCACAGTGGAAGAGACACAAGGAAGGGGAAAAACATTTTTGCCCACTTTGACCCTACAAAGTGAGAGGAGAACTCAGGGCATTATCACAATGTTTTTGAGCACAATCAAGGCAAAAAGCAAACAAACATTGGAAGGAAAGGAATAAAAATCTCAAAGGAAGACATATTCTCAACCAACACCTTACCCTTCACCTTCCTAGTGGGGTGACAAAGCTTTTACTGGGCAGGGCATTTTGCAGTTTTCATGTGTGTTTCCACATTCTTTATGCATTTTGTCTTCAGATAAATCAAAGAGGAAAGCAAGGGAGGGTTTTTAGTTCCACTTTCCATGTGTCTCTTGAATACTTGAAGTGACCTGCCCCGAAAGACAGAGGTGGGAGGGATTATTGTGCTCTCCTCTTTGTCATTACTATTTCTGTTATGATAAGCAAATCTGATTTCTCCAGCTGAAAACCTCCATTATCTCAGAAAAACCTCCAAGTCTCCTATGATCCCTGCCTCTTCCTCGTTGCCTGTTCCTTGCCAATCCAAGTTCCAGAATTTGCGAACTATCATGGCTCCCCATGTACATCAAGCAGTTTCACCCCACTGTGCCTTTGCATCTGATGTTCCTTCTCCCGGGAAGAACCCCAACACCATCAATGTCCCCAGACTCTCTGGGACACTCCTGCACTCCCAAGGTCCCGATCATTCTTCTCCTCTTCCAAGTGTCAATCCCCTTCCCTTCATTGAACTCACTCTTAGGAGGTGTATTTTTTTCCCATACTTGAAATGTAAAAGGTATCTTCTTATAACTTTCTCTCATTTTAGAAGAAGTATATGGCAAGTCCCCACCAACACTGCTCAACCTTTGAAAGGCCCAGTATTATCATCTCCCCAGATTTCTGCTCTTCAAATTTCATCTCCTTTCAATTATACACAGGACAAGGATTGATCCCTCATCATCCTACTCATGCTTCAGAGCACATAATAAACTCTTATAATACATGTGCAAAAGGAGCAGGAATGTTCCAGTTGTCACCAGACATGGTATTAGAACCAACATGTGTTGTGCAGCATCTAGCATTCTGCTAACTGTTTTATCAACATTACATCATTTTAATCTCATTGAATTACTTAATGACATTATTATCTCCAATTTACCTATAAGGAAATTGAAGTTCAGAGAGATTAAATGACTTGCCTGGGGACACACAGCAAGAAGGCAGAAGAGCATGAATCCCAAGCTTGATCTGCACAACACCAAACCCTTGCTCTTTCTCCTTACTATATGATCAGTTTCACTCATCTTCCACTAAATATTTCACTTCAATTAATTCAGCTGCTAGGGGAAGTCAAATAGAAGAGGCACAGTCTATCTTTCCCCTCTCTGTCAAGTGTGCCCTGATCATCTTGAATTCCTAGAGTCCAGATAATTTTATTATTTGTGAAGGTTAAAACTGTGATTTCAGAACCCCTCTTCAAGAAAATTAAAATAATTGGTGTTCTCCATCTCATCTGCTCTCCTGCACCTCTCTTTTTGTGCCAGTTGTTGAGCAAACATGCCAGCTAAAATAGTCACATCTTCAGCCATCTCCATCTGCTTTATTGGTTTCTTTAAATAAAATATTACTGTGATGAATAATACCATCTAATTGCAAATGTGCAAATTGTTGCTCAGATACCGCTGCTTCGAGTGGCTTCCCAGAGTGCCGTGATGGGGATGGCAGGGCCTCAATGGCTCTCAGAAGTACCCAGGAGAGGTCATTTGAACAGGGAAACATTCTACCTCTTGGCTACACAACATACAATATCAATCCCAATGTCCCCACCGTCTCTGTCATAGCCAGTTCCACCCAAGGATTCAATTGATAGGAATCGGACGTGATGACATCCAGGCACTTTCCATCACAATGCATAGCCACCAAATCAAGGATGAATGGATGGTTAGGTAGGTAATTAATTAGTGTAAGTGTGAATCAATGGAAGGGTATATGAGAGGATAAGTGAATGAACATACACGGGTTAGGTAAATAAATAAATAGGCAAGTAGAGAGACAGGATGTGTAATAGTTGAAAGAAGAAAGAGAGAGAAGGAAAAGGTGAGAGTGGGAGGAAAGGAACTTCAGACCAAAACCATGGCATCCATGAAAACACACAGCATAGAACTTAAAAGAGCACTTCATAAAGGCAATCATAACAGAAAACCCTGAGTACAATGCCCCAGGCAATTTGCTAAGCATTTTACAAAATTATCTCATTTGCTTTCCATAAGTAGCATTATTACCCACATATAAATATAGATGCAAAAACTGTTCATAAATTTCCATATCCACCCAGATCCAGTTCTGTCTTATGGCATCACACAGACCAAGTGTAACCCCTCTCCTCAACAATTCAAATTAAAGTCAATAAATATACATTAAGATGCCATGCTACTTGAGGAATTATATTTAATGCTAGAGATTTAAGAGTGAATAAGACCAAGTCCTCAAGGAACTCATGGTGAGATAGGCAAGACAAATAAATAAAAAAATTGTAGATTCTATTATGATCTGTTAAGCAGCAACACAGGAGGAAGGTCTAATCTGATCGGGGGAAAAAAAAACACTCCTGCCTCAACTCCTGTCTCTACTGTTGAAGTGAAATGATTAACCAAAGAATACCATGAGGATTAGAAATCCTCCCTGGATGCTATGCTGGTTTGGCCTTCGCACACGCTATTGGCCTCCGCCACCAGCTGTCTCCACTCTGCATTGCTAGGAAATAGTCAAAGCAAATCATTTTACCCATTCATTTTGTCTTTTTCTATTTTAGATAAGATTTCCTTTGTTGATTTGGAACCCAAATATGACTTAATGAAATGTGTTACATTCAAATCAATAGCAAGTAATATCACTCTACACTGTACTGATGAATCCTTCACAATGATGCATGGCTAGAAAATGGGAAGATTGACCAGGCACTCCCAATTAGTTGATGATAGCTGAAGCCTGCTTCTGGTACTTCTCCACATTAATGAATAAGGTGAAATTAAAGGCACGTTGTCTCAAAGCATATGTTATCAAATGTCATATTTTTTTCATATTTAATTCACAGGGTCATGTACTCATGAAGGCAGATGGTTAGTCATCTCTTAAAATGTGAACTTTCAACAATAAAATGATAACATTCCTCCCTCTGTTGCCATGAATCTTTTAAAACCCAGCTCAATCCTTCTTCCTCTTTAAATCTCCCTAGACTCTGGTAGTTCTCAGAGGGGCCCAGCAGCATCAACATGTCCTGGGAAGTTGATAGAAATGAAAATTCTCAAGCCTTACCAAAGGTGGGGCTGTGCTTTAGCAAACCTTACAGGTGATGCTGATGGATGCAAACATTTGAGAATCATTGTCCCCAGAATGATGGCCCCTGGGGAGCATTCAGTTCAGTTCAAACCACAAACATTTCTCTAGAGGCGTTCATCTACTACGAGGCTAGTCCTGAAGTAGGCACTGGGGACTGGACATTGAGATGAATAAGACACAGAACATGTCTTTAGGAAATCAACAGTGCAGGAGAAGCTACAAACGTGTCTAACTAAACAGAGGCAGAGAATAATGCAGTGCCATGCTCTTTGACCAGAACTGTGCAACAGACTATGTGCAGTTAAAAAGGAAATTAAATATGTGTATATTCAAATATACATAATATATATATATTTATATATATATTATAAATATATACATATTTATATCTTTCTAACATTCTACGAAGAATATGTATGTCTTAACTATATACCTTTAAAATGTTGATACAGGGTCCTCCCTGGTGGCGCAGCGGTTAGGCCCTGCACTGTGGAGCTGTCGGCAGCGGCGACAAAAGTTCGTCACTTGGCCAGGGAGATTCCCACATGATGCAGCAGACCTCTTCTGCCTCACCCGCTGCTCCCCTCAGCAGTGTACTTCCGTCGATCTGCCTGTTCTTCTTCCCGCTCTGTCTCTGGTGAACCCTCTCGCCACGCCTCTGGCCTTTACCCCAGCTCGTATGCATAAATAAATAAATCTTTAAAAGAATAAATAAATACATAAAATAAAATGTTGATAAACATAGCCAAGACTCAGGAAGTCTAGCATGGCTACTAGGATCTCATCCTGCTGAGTACACTGTTATGGTTGCAAGCACAGGTCTGGGCGAGGTTGTGCTATCAACCTTGCCTCTGCCACTTCTTGACTGCATGATGTTGGGCACATTGGTGTTGTTCAGCAAAATGACATCATGTCGTGATTACAAGCATGTAATCTGAAACCTGATTGCCTGCATTTGAACCCCAGCTGAACCACAGACTGGTTTGTGTCTTTGGACAAATGACTTAAATTTTCTATGCCTGTCTGCCAAAGTGGAAGATGAAGCTATTGCATAAAGTTATTGGGAGGATTAAGTCAGTTATGTACCTAAAAGACTTAGAACAGTGAGCCAAGCTCTGAAGGATGGTGGTGGTGGTGAAAATATGGAAAATATCATATAGAAAATAAAATAATAACATCTATTTTACATCTATTTTTGCATCTATTAAATAAAATAATAACATCTAAATATCATATAGAAAATAAAATAATAACATCTAATATTAAATGAGAAAATGCAAAATGATGTGGAATATGCTTACTTCAATTTTTTTTTTACCGTTACTTTTTTTTTTTGGCAGAACATTGGCTTACAACACTGCCTATGATTTAGAGGAGCAGGCTGACACCTCTTCCCACCCATCGCCAAAGAACCCACAGTCCTCCACTTCTGGCCATTGGGTCCCTTAGAGTTTGCTTTGCTTTTTGTCCTTTTGAACTACATCTCCCATGGTCAGTTTAGTGAGAAGAAATGGTTGGTAAAGGTAGTTTAAAATACCCTTCAATCTCCTACCAAATAGTATAACAATAACATTTTAATATCAGCCGTGACTATTTTTTTAAAGATTGATTTATTTATGCATACAAGAGTTGGGGTGTAGGCCAGAGGTGTTGGGGGTGAGAGGATTCAACAGAGACAGAGTGGGGAGCAGAACAGGCAGATCTACTGAAATACACTGCTGAGGGGAGCAGCGGGCAGGTGAGGCAGGAGAGGGCTGTCTCCAGGGAATCTCCCTGGCCAGGGATCGAACTCATGCTGCAGTGGCTGCTGATAGCCTCATAGGCTGAGACTTAACCCCTTGCACCACCAGCGAGGCCCTCAGCCTTGAATATTATTCAACCTTCCCATGACTTCTGACTTCTGACTCTGCTATTTAAACTGTGTTGCCTGAATCTTGACAGTTTGATTACAAACACTAAACTTTTGAATGTGTCTCTTTATGAAGAACATAATTTATCCATGCTTCTCAAACTTTATTGTGTATATAAATTACCTGGAGATCTTATTAAAAATCAGGTTTTGACTCAGTAGGTCCAGGAAGGAACCTGAGAGTCTGCATTATGACAAACTCCTGGTGTGGCTGGTCCGCAGCCTACACGTTGAGGAACGATGCTGTAGACAGGTCCTCCCACATCTTTCTACACCAAGTTCCTCAATGCTCTTGGAACTTCCACAGGTGAATCTCAACAGTCGTCAGAATGTTCTTTTGCAGTTATTCCAGCTTCAGCTCCCAGCTCCTGTGACCATAATGGAACCCTGCAAGAAGCACCAGACTGGGAGGCAGAAGGCCCATTTTCAAGTCTTTCTCCTCTTATAAAGCCCTGTGACCTTAAGAAAATTGTAACTTGTCATATCTTCCCAAGATTTCCTGACTATGCCGCCTTCACATCTCTCAGAGAGTGTGGTAAAGTCAGTGAAATATTGCTTGTAAGATCACTTTGCAAACTGAAACGCATAGCACAAAAGGAAGGGATTATTGATAAATTTACTACTAATTAAGGATATCCATGTTCATGTTCTACTCCCTCATTCACCTTACTCACCACCTGAACCAGAGACCTGGTATACAACCCCTCCCACTTTTCTCATGCTCCATCCACTCTCAAACTGGGTCATTTACGCATGGTCAAGGTTCAGTGGAAGAAAGGAGAATTGACTCTAGCTAGTTTAAGTAGAAAGGGATGTATTTTACAGGGGTCAGCAAACAACCCATGGGCCAAATCTGAACCATTGTCTACTTTTATAAATAAAGTTTGACTGGAACACAGCCACACCCATCTTTGTAGTGCTTAAGGCTGCTTTCATTCCACAGTGGCAGAGTTGAACAGTTGCATGGGAGAACAAATGGCTCACCAATGCTAAAATACATTTTTTAAGATTTTTATTTATTTATGCATACAAGCTAGGGTGCAGGCCAGAGGTGTGGGGTGGTGAGAGGGTTCACCAGAGACAGAGTGGGGAGCAGAATAGGTAGATCGACTGAAATACACCGCTGAGGGGAACAGTGGGGGAGACAAGAGAGGTCTGCTGCGCCATGTGGGAAGCTCCCCTCTGCAATTGCTGACAGCTCCACAGCACTGAGCTTAATCCATTGTGCCACCAGGGAGGCCCCAAGGCTATAATATTTACTACTTTTTCCCTGGTAGAAAAGTTTGCTGATCCCTAGCTCATAGGAAAATAGAAAGCTAAAGAAACTGACTCTATGGATGGAAAAGGAAGGGATTATGCTAATCAAAATAAGTCAGAAGGAAAAAGAGAAATATCAGATGTTTTCACTCATATGCAGAAGATAGAGAAACCAAACAAAGATACGGGAAAAACAGGGGAGGGATCAAAACAGGGGCAGGAAGAGTATAAGTGATGGGAGAGATGAATCAGGTGCTGAGGTGGCAGGAGCACTATAGGGACATTTGAGGGGAGAAGTCAAACACTGTCCAAAAATGAACAATGATGTAAGAAAATAAATAAATACATTTATTATGTCTATAAAAAAAAAGAAACTGACTCTAGGTTAAGCTTCCAGGAATCATTTTCAAAGTTACACAGCAGAGCCGAGCTTCCAAGAGAGTTGCTGCCCCTGCTATCATCAGAAAGCAGCAGGAACAAGGCATTGCCTAGAACAATGGAAACTACCACAGCATATGCTGGCTCCAGAGTGGCACGCTCTTTGCTAGGATATAAATTCTGTCACACCAGTATCTTTAACACAGCCACACACAAAAATCCAATACCTCCACAGCTGTGCTTGCCAGCAAAGCAGTGGAAGCCCAGCTGCACAATGTTCAACCCTGCCTGGGTCTCTTTCAATGCCGAGCTGAGTACCATGAAGATTCCAGTCATACAGCAGTCTGGAAAACATAATTTTTAGCTTTCCAGGCTCTATATTATAAAAATTAATAGAAGGAGATTTGGAGTATATGTTGAACGAACTAGTAGCTATTGTCCTCAATCAGAAGCAGGTTCTGTTTGACACTTTCTGGTGTACCCATAAGAGACAATAGTTTTCTAGACTTTACAACTTGGGTCCTAGCATAAAGATCCAAAATTGTTTGAGTCCCTCTCCCTAACAGTACCAGAGGGGGATCCTCAAAAATCAAAGCTCTCTCAGTAAGAATTACACTGGTCAACACTGAGATCGTTAATGACTTAAAAAAAGGCCCTAATCTGTAGTATCTTGGTGTGCTGAACATGAATATAACCCTGAAATTTTTTTATTAGCTCTTGTTTTGAAGATATTTCATATAATTCATTTTATATGTTTCACCATGTAAATTTATCCAGTAGGACTAAAACAGCATCTTAAATCATCCTAGAGTGGTGTAATATTGCATCGCATTGCATAATACCATCATGCACACATCATCCAGAGTTGATTGCATCATCAAGACTCTAACAATGGAATCTTCTAGAAGATGATGTCACAATTACTTTATGTCGAAAGTGCCACCAGCAGTTGGAGCCTTTCTTCAGAAAGGAAAGTACTGCGGTATTCTGTTCCAATATTGAGGGTCTCATGAATGCCTTAGAAATCACTCATGACCCACAAGAATGGAGACTATTTCTAGACTCTTCAAAACTGAGTCTTAAGGCTGTGCTTTTGCACAATGGAAACCGTCTTCTATCTACTCCAGTAGTGCATGCTGTCCACATGAAAGAGACATACCATAACTTAAAACAGCTACTGAATTCCATTGAGTATAACAAGTACAGCTGGCACATCTGTGGTGATTTGAAACTAGTTGCCCTTTTAATGGGACTGCAGCAGGGATATACAAAATACATGTGTTTCTTATGTGTGTGTGCTAGCCAAGCAAGTGAATTGCACTACTTGCAGAAGGAATGGACTCACAGACAAAATGTTGGAGAGAAGAATATCCAGCACTCAGCTCTGGTCGAGGCTCACAAAATCCTGCTACCACCCCTTCACATCAAACTAGGTTTGATGAAGAATTTCATGAAAGCCATGGACTAGACCTTGCCAGATTTCCAATACCTGCATGAAAAATTTCCTACACTAAGCAAAGCAAAGATTAAAGAGGGAGTTTTTGTGGGTCTTCAGATTCGAGAGCTCTTCAAAGATTATCATTTCAACAACTTGCTGCAGGGTGATGCGAAACAAGCATGGAATGCTTTTCGCCTAGTGTCTACAAACTTTCTTGAGAATGTTAAGGCAGAAAACTAAAAGGCACAAATAGAAGACATGCTGATGCAGTATCAGAAACTTGGCTGCAGTATGTCTCTAAAGATCCACTTCTTTCATGCCCATCTGGATTTCTTCCCTGAAAACTGTGCTATGGTTAGTGATGAACATGGAGAATGTTTTCATCAAGATATCGCATCAATGGGACAAAGATACCAGGGAAAATGGTCCACTACAATGCGGGCTGACTACTGCTGGACACTCCCCCAGAGATGCTCCTGAACAGCTGTACAAGAGTCAAGAGAAGAAATCTCAGAAGTAGTCTATGACTTGATTTTTTACAGGTATTAACCGTAGGCCTATTACTATTGGCATGCATTTTGTGATGTAAACATCCATTTATTGCAGATTACAAAAAAAACTAGAGCCAAAATTAGAATTTGACTGTCATATTCGTGTTGAGCACATACAAATTGATAAGAAATGACTAATTTTATTTCAGTAACATGACTTTTGTAAAAATTTGTTGACCAGTGTTATTTATTGGGAACTGAACCCACACTGTGGAAGGAATTACTCAGAGACCACTAATGGATACTTAAACATAAATTTGTCACTTCGGTTACAAATAACTCAAGGACCACAGCAAAGTGCCTGAGACTCCCTCAGAGAAGGGCAATTATAGCATGGGTGCCACCTCTTAACTTGTTGAGTGACCCAAGAAAGCCTCTCCTCTTCCAGTAGTCATGGTATCCTGAACTGGATATTTCTGAGGTCCCTTGCTATTTGAAAATTTATAGAAGTCTATGACTCTTGAAACAGTTGGCTTCCAATAAATGACAATGGGATCAGAGAGCATGTTGAACTGAAGCAGGTGCTGTAGAAATCAGAATATCATCAGCAGAGGGGAAGGAGACTTGGAGCTTCAGTATGATGTGAGAAGCAGACTTTGTGTATCAGATTAGTAAAAGGGCCTGTCTCCTGGAGATTACCTGCTTAATTCCCAAGTCCAGAACAGCCATTTCTGAGGAAGCACTGACCTGTCACCCTCGCCTGGGGGCTTAGCCACCCCTTCCCAATGCCTCACACCCCCTCTGTCTTCCCTCAATTTCATTATGACAACTGAAAAGATGACAGTGACAAGATGGGGACAGCCAAGGAAGATAAAAACAATGTGAATTGCAGAGATTGGGAGCTTATCGGCCAAACAGGACATGGGATGTAAAAAGTAATCAACCTAAAGCTCTTATCAAAATCTCTCCCAGGGAAAGGTTTTAAAATTCTGTCATTGCTCAAGGAAAAATTATTGGATTATTATAAAGGCATTTCATTCACTATGTATTCTGTACACAGAATGTACATTTTCATGCTAGAGGCTACAGGTAGTTTTTCTTGAGAATATGTTTGAGAATTTTAACATCATATTCTTTAAAAATAAGAGGTAAATAATAAACACACAAAAGCTTAACAATTCCATTACCATCACAATAATAATTATTTTGAATGCCCAAACATCATCCTAGATCTATTACAGATGTTGTATCATTTACTCCCTTCAACAGTTCTACCATGCTTGATAATACCTTCTCTAGTTTACAGATCAAGAAACAGAGACCCAGAGCAACTGACCAAAGTCACACAAGTAAAAGAGTTAGAAGCAAGACAGCCCCCTCCCCAAAGCCCATGAGACACATAAGTAAAGCAAAACTCTTCAGTGACTCCTTTCTAGCTTTAGACTAAAAGTGAAGCTATATGACAAGTCACTGCAGGGCAACGTAGTATAAGAAAAGCTTTTTACTGACCCAGTTCTACCAAAGGAAGAGAAAGAGGCCAAGGGTGAACTCCACAAATCCTACACGATCCCACCATTCTGTACTCCTACCTTCCCCAACCTCAAAATGTTGTTCAATGGTGGCATAACTTGAAATACCGCATCTAATCATACAATCAGCTATTTTCCCTGTGGGGTAATCTGTCTTCTTTAATTGTTCAAAGCGTACCTGATGTAGTCAGCATGTTCAAAAGCAATGTTGTGCTCGTGGAAAGCTAGCTTGGAAATGTTATGAACTACCTGACAACGCACCTCCCTGAACACTGCCAGAAAGAGCAGTGCATAGAGTCCCATGTCCTGGAGCTGGAAGGAAGCTTAAGGGGATTCAGATGAGCCTTCTCACTTGCAATGAAGAAACTGAGGGCCGGTGACTAGGGAGACCAGGACAAATTCAGCACCAAAGTCAACGACAGGAGCTCCTTCCACTGAGCCAAGGCTCACAAAGTTTTTGTTACTCAGAGAAAGTTTAATTCGAGCAACGCTGAGATTCAGCCAAGACAAAGGAAGATGGGAGTTGGGTCTTTTTAATGGTTTGGGGCAATGTTTCTATCAGTCAAGGAGAGAAACTAAATTTCAAACTTGTGTTAAAAAAAAAAAAAAAAAACACTAATGTACTCAGAGCAAAATCTAAAAGCCCACATTTCTAAAGCTTAGCCCAGAAACCAGTTGTTAAAAACTTAGCAAGCTAACTTAAAGGAAACAAATCAACATGTTTATAAGGATTGTTTTAGAAAGATGAACTCATAGGTGAATTTTCTATTAACATCCCTCTATACATCCTAGACATTGTGCTATTAATGAAAAAATAGAAAGCCCTCACCCCAAAAATATAATTAGAAATGCATATTTGGTCTTCCTCCTGGTTTCCAGCACAAAGCTCTTAAAATCCTTGGAACTTCCTAAGTGCTGAGAGTGATAATGATGTCTTTTGTTATATTAATTATATATATTAATTAATGTTATATTAATTAATCTGAACTAAGAATGGTTCACAGGGACAACGCTTCCTTTAAATACAGAAGACAGAAAGTCCAGATTCTATCATAGTCTATCACTATGTGGAACTTGGGCAAATCATCACCCTCTTTGGGATAGATGCAAGTGAGGGGCTGAACCCACCCCCTTGAGTTCCAAGACCCCTCCTCACTGTGCCATCCTGTGAAGCATACATGTCTTACAGAGACCTGGACATGCCCGGGAGGGACAAGCCGTGGTTGGTCTTCAGGTGTGCTGCGTTGGTGAGTCCAGGGGTTCAATGTGTCTTTCAGTGTTTGGGACGCAGGTCAGCCAACTCAGAAGAGGCATGGAATGCAGCAGTTGGAGGGGCTGTCACCCTGAAGTCAAGGACATTGTTCAGCTCAATGGATTTAGGGGAGGAAGCTTGTAAAGGGCCTAGAACTCCACCATACTTTTCTCAGACGTAGAGATACCCCACGCTGCAGGCCCAAGACCCTTAGCCCAAGCCCTAGAAGACCATTATATCATTTCAAATAAATTTGAATCTTCTTCTTCGGGTTTTTATAGATGACTCATTATGAAGGCATCATCAATTAAGTCTCTGGCCTTGGCTGACTGAATTCAAACTCTAGTCCTTCTCCCTTCCACATAAGTCAGGGGTGGGACTGAAAGTCTTAACTCTCTAATTACATGGTTAGTCCACTGGCAATCAGTCCCATCCTTATGTACCTTCCAAAAAATCACCTCATTAACATTAATATAACAAAGACATCATTATCACTCTCAGCACTTAGGAAGTTCCAAGGATTTTAAGAGCTTTGTGCTGAAAACCAGGAGGAAGACTGAATATGTATTTCTAATTATAAATCACAACATCACACAGCATTCACAAGTTAGACAACTCACCCCTGCACGGCACCGTCAGTATCCTAAGCTTCCATTGTGAAAATGCAATCCTTTGTGACACATTTTTTTTTTTTTAATCGCATCTCCCTCATCAGACTGTGTACTACTTCAGGCTGGGTTGGGTTTCATTCACCCAGCGCACTGCTTGGTCAGTATAGTTCAGGATCAACAAGTGTGACTCAGCACATGTCAGCCTCTGTCTAGATTGGTAAATAAAGTTTTACTGACACATGACTGTCCCTATGTTCACATAGTGTCTATGACTTGGTGTGCTCCACCACAGAAAGTCGAGCATTTGCAGCAGTAACTATTTTGCCCACAAATGCTAAAATATTTACTATCTAACCCTTTAAGAAAAAACTTGCTAACCTTTTGTGTATTAGTTTGTTTATGCTTCCATAACAAAAGTACTACAGACGAGGAGGCTTAAGTAACAGAAATGTGTTTCCCCACAATTTTGGAGACTAGATATCTGAAATCAAAGAGCTGTCAGCATTGGTTTCTTGAAAGGTCTCTCTATTCTTGTAGATGGACATCTTCTCTTATTCTTTGCATGGTCTCCCCTCAGTGTGTCCACCATTAAATTTGTTCTTATAAGGTCATCAGTCATATCAGACTAGGTCTCACTCTAATGACCTCATTGTTACCTAATTACCTCTTTAAAGATCCTGTTTCCAAGTAGAATCATGTTATCAGGTACAGGAGGTTAAAACTTCAACATAGGAATTTGGGGGAGAAACAATTCAGCCCAGAACATCTTGGCATAGACTCTAAATATTATTACATGAGCTGAGCTTTTGCACCCAGAACAGTTCCGGACACATAGTTTGTGCTCAATTCATGTGTTTCCCTCACTTTTGACTCCACAGTCATCCAGACACCTTCTAGAAAGTTCCAATGGCTCATGAAGGCAGTTCTACAGAAATGGAAATCAAAGATTTATTTATTTTAGCATCATTCCAACATTCAACTTTTGGTTTCACACCTTCAGTTGTGTTCTTTTATAGGCTGGGGAGTCTCTGTGTTGTAAATTCCTCCAGAAAGTTCTTCCATTTTGAATACTAACAGCAATGTGGAAGCTGAGAAGAAAAGGCATGAAGCCATAATGGAAATGCTACCGAAAGGGAGTCATGCCCAGACACCAGCATAAAGGCTGAGATGAGATTTTTACACATCTTAATTGTGAAATGCCAAACTCCTCAAGGAAAATCAACCGTCATTCTCTTACTTGATATACTCAGAATAAAGTCTCAAAGACCACATTTTCAAAGTGTGGCCCAGAAATCAGGCAAATGGGCAAGGACTAGCTGCTCCAATAAATGTCCAGCAGAGAGGAGCTCACTGGCCCCAGCATCCAGCATCGCAACAGGTGCTTTTTGATCCCATGATGTCTCTGACTTGCCTGAGTAGAACTAATCCCTCTCGATTCTGTGATCTACAGTCTGTATCTCCAGGGTCTAGAACATATTGTGTCAAAGGTGTTTGCAGTGAATGACCCCAAGGCATCTAGGGCATATCTTTGCTATATTCATCAGTATTCTGAATATCCTACTTGTCAATCTGCTCTGCTAGGATGTGACAAGGAAGGACACTGGGGTTTTCCTATCTCTAGGACCTGACACAGTCTTGATAAATAGATTTTCTTTCACTTTCTAACCTCTGATTCTACAGTAGAATCAAAGAGGAAGTGTTAAAGAGGCACATGGGATACTAATAAATATTTAACACGTTTTCCTTGAATTGTGTAGCTGGCCTTCAATTACTAATGCTATATACATTTATGGAATACCTACCTACTACCAGGCACAGTGTTTTACACTTTATAAATGTACTACTACTTAATCCTCCCAGTAATACTGTGGATTTGATACCATTATCTCCTTATGGGAGGCCCCACAACACAGTACATAGGAGTCTACATCTTGAAGTCAAAAAACTTAGGTTCAACACTTTAAATAGCTGAATAACTTTAGGTAACTCAGGTGATCTGCTTTGGTCATCTGTAAAATGGGAACAAAAACAGAGTCCAATTTATAGGATTTTTGTAAGTTTGTCATATATGATAGTACAAAATATAAAACAAATGGAATGATGCATATAAAAGTCTTTGTACATAGTAAGAGTTCAATTAAAATAATTACTTTAGTAGTAGTATTAATCTATTTTATAGGTGGCCAAGCTAGATACGGCTCAGTCTGCCTGATTCCAGCAAGTTCATCCCCTTTTGCCTCAATAGATGGTTTCTCCAACTATCAACTCTTTTAGAGAAGGCAGAAAGGACAAGGAGTGTTCTCAACTCTCCTAGAAGAACATGGGAATATATGGTTCCTCCTCTATTTTGTTGAATAATTTGGATTTTTTTCCAATCATTAGTAAAGAAAGCTTTCTACAGGACCAAATTATTTCTTCAAAGATTACCCTGAATGAAAGTATTAAGAATTCAAGAGGATATTTATTTTAATTTTCTGTTTTAAACCAGTTTATACTTGAGGGACAGGAGGAAGTCATAGTTTATAATTAGGATGACCATATAACCCAGTTGGCCTAGGACACATTACTTTGGTTGGCTCCACTAACATTATCTACAGCATTCCCTTTCACATCCAAAAGCATCCCTATTAACATGATGAATTATGTGACCCCTCCATTTATAATGGAATTAGCAATGGTTTCGCAGTCATGGAGACCTGGGTTCAAGCCCTGCCTCCACCACTTACTAGCTATATTATGTGGTTATTTAGCCAACCTCCCTGAACCTGAATTCTCTTCATTACTATACATGTTTTCTAGGATATTGTGAATACTCATCAAATGGGCTAAAGATGGAAAGCTCCCAGCAGATAATAGGTGTTCCACTAAGAGGAATCCTCTTTGTTTACTTTCCTCTTTCCCCATTTATCCAACCATAACTAAATCAGAAGAATATGGATTCTGGGCCTCCCTGGTGGTGCAGGGTTTCAAGGCTCAGAGCTATCAAGCTGTCACCAGCAACTGCAACATGAGTTTGATTCCCAGCAGGGAAGCTAACTCACATGGCTCAGCAGACCTCTCCTGTCTTCCCCCCTGCTCCCTTCAGTAGATCTGCCTATTCTGCTCCCCACTCAGTCTCCTCTGATGAATCTCTCTCTCTCTCTCTCTCTCTCTCTCTCTCTCTCTCTCTCTCTCTCTCTCTCTCTCTCTCTCTCTCTCTCTCTCTCTCTCTCTCTCTCTC
>PVIJ01010538.1:0-59634 GCA_004024925.1 Scalopus aquaticus
CTAGGTTGTTATACTTGTTTCCGTATAGCTGTTTATAGTAATCTCTGATTATTTTTTTTATTTTTGCTGTGTCCATTGTGATTTCTCCTTTTTCATTTATGATCCTATTTATTTGTGTTTTCTCTCGTTTTTTCTTTGTAAGCCTGGCTAGTGGTTTGTCTATTTTGTTTATTTTTTCAAAGAACCAGCTTTTGGTCTCATTAATCTTCTGGATTGTTTTTTTTTATTTCCATTTCATTTAGTTCTGCTTTGATTTTTATTATTTCCTTTCTTGAACTGTCTTTTGGGTTTTTTTTTGTTGTTCATTTTCTAGTTCTTTGAGATGTGAGATTAAATTGTTTCTTTGGGTTGTTTCTTGTTCCTTGATGTGAGCTTGTAATGCTATATATTTTCCTCTTATTACTGCTTTTGCTGTGTCCCAGACGTTCTAGAAAGTTGTGTCCTCATTGTCATTCAGTTTTAGATATTTTTTAATTTCTTCTTTGATCTCTTCATTGATCCATTGGTTTTCCAGTAATGTGGATTTCAGCCTCCATGAGGTAAGGAGGTTCCCTTTTTCCTTTTTATGATTTATTTCCAGTTTGACTCCTTTATGATCGGAGAAGAAGGCTGGTATGATTTTGATCTTAGTGTATCTGTTGAGGTTTGTTTTGTGGCCTAATATGTGATCAATCCTGGAGTATGTTCCATGCGCACTTGAGAAAAATGTGTATTCAATTTTTCGGGGGTGAAGTGATCGATAGATATCTGTTAATCCCATGTGTTCTAGGTCCTTATTTAGAGCTTTAATGTCCTTGGTTACTTTTTGTCTTCTTGATCTGTCCAATAGAGAAAGTGGGGTGTTGAAATCTCCTACTATGTATGTATTTTCTTTAATGTCTTCAAACATTAAAATTATTAAATGGAATTAAGTCTATTGTACATGTTGAAAGAACCATAATTTAATTTTTACTTAAGTTGCCTTTTCTTTTTTCTAACTTACTCAAAAAATTAAAATACATGTTATATAATACATTTTTAAATAAAATTATTTCACACTTAGGCATCCACTTACCTATTTTTGAGTAGTAAAGCACCCCAAACTTACTACTGTCAAACAACAACAATCACTAATAAAGCACAGGTATCCACACAATGGAATACTATTCAGCAATCAAAAAAGATAAACTCATGTCATTCACAGTAACTTGGATGGAGCTGGAAGGGATTATGCTTAGTGAAATAAGCCAGAAGGAAAAAGAAAAATATCGGATGGTTTCACTTATAGGAGGAATGTAGGGGAACCAAATAAGAGATCGGGGGAAAAAATAATAAATAAAAAACCAAAATTAACTGACAATTATAAATCAGAGACATTCTTCAGGGGAAGGGGAGGTAGAGGGATCAAAACAGGAAAGAAGGGCACAAGGGACTATGGTGATGGTTCACGGGTGAATTGGTGGTGGGAATTTTATGGGGACTACACCTGAGAGGAGAAAGCAAATATTGTACAAAAATGAACAATGATGTAAAATATATAGAAATAAACACATTTTTTAAAAAGTGAGGAATCAATGACCTACATAGGACTTGGAGGGAACTGCCTATCTCTTCTCCACTTGATGTAACTGGAGTGGATTTGTGGAGGCTGGAATTTTCTGAAGGCTTAATATTCTGAAGGCTTGCACACTCACATGCTTGGTGGTTGATGCTGGTTGTTGGCTGGAACTTCATCAAGGAATGTGGGTAATGTGGGTTGGAGTGCCTACCTTTGGCCTCTTCATCTAGGTGCTTGGCTCCCTTATGGAATAGTGGCTGGACTCCAAAAGGGAGTGTCTCAAGAGAGAGGAGGAAGCTATACAGTTTGTATGTTCTATTTTCAAATATCACACAGTGCCAATTTTGCTGTATTCTATTAGTTAAAGAAGTCACAAAAACTCATCCAGGTTCAAGGGAGAAGATGTAGATCCTACCTCTTGATGGAGTAATGGCAATGTTCTGGAAGAGAATGTGGGATGAGAAGTATTGTTGTGGCCATTTATAGAAACCACAATCTGTCACACTTAATACTTTGCTGAAGCAGGTAACTGTGTGGAAGCATATTTCTCTAACACTAAAAATAGGCACCTTTGTTTTGTGTTTTAAGATCTATTGTAGATCTGCTTCACAAGGCTGTTTTATAGAGACATGCTAAAGTCTACAGATACTTGTAATGTTTTTGTGAAAATTCTCCTCTATATCAAATGAAGTCTATCTAGTCCCAAGTCTATGGTCCACATGTAGGCTTTGCAGGCCTGGAACAAGAATGTAGCTAAAAAATATTTGATAATTTCAAATCAAATTAGCAACTTTTTAAGTGGATTCCTTTCTGTTTTATTACCCTGACGTGTCCCTTCATAACAACCTCGGAGGTCAGATTTTCACTTAGAAATTTGATATACTACAGGTTCTGTGTCAAATGTGATTGGCAAAGATTACCCCTGACTGTTGGTTCCTGTCTGCCTTTCTCTTTCCCTCCCAACTCCACCCAATACATTAAAAGCTCTCTTACACACACATGTGAACAAGGCAGGCTTTGTTCAAACCTCAGCTACAATGCCGACTATGAGTGGCTGTTCTTTAGCCACTCCTCCTGGTTTACAGTCCTCCTAGACTGTAAGCATCAGAGATGTGACAAGTTTCCAGAAGATAATGCAGGAAAAATGCCCATGTAGACCCTGCGAGACTACAGAGCATCTGGGGACCGTTTATGTAGGGAATTCTACAGTTCACTGAATGAGCTCTAGAATGGGATGTGTACTCTGAGTGACCATGTCCACTTAGCTTTGTCTTCTTAACTCCTGTGGCATGGAACACCCTTAAAGAGGACCAGTGCAGGCCACTGGAAAGCTTAGGAGCCACAGCAGGCATCCTTTTGTTTGGGTCTTAGTGCACTACCCATGGGAAGGCAGAGAGAGTAAGCAGTGCTGCTCTCTGTCTGGTCCCCTCTGCTGTGAATGTCAGATGAAGCCCTGTCTTCTTCCCTATCATTTATTTATCCCTCTTCCTCTCATTCTCTTCTCTTTTCTTCTCTTTCCCTTCCACCTTTTATTTCCCCCTTTTGTTTTTTTTAATCTGTTTCTTTCCTTTCCAGTTCATCCCAAAGTCTACTATTTTGTTCTTATACCCCCATCTCTCACAGTAGAAGTGTTGGGGCCTTGTTAGAGGACTGTCTTTGGTAATAGCACTTTCTGTGAAACTGAGGTGGTTCTGCCAGATGTTGAATTGACTGCTTTTCTTTATCCGCTATCCTGCATCATTTCTACTTTTTTAAGTAGGAGTCTGCATGTTCGCACTACTAATAGCCATGCTCATAGTTTGAGGCTTTAAAAGCCAAGCCTTTACATATTAGATATTCCTTCTTATTTTTATAGGAGCTGTTTTATTTCAAGGTAACCAAGAAATGATTTGCCCTATTGACCTCCAACCATGCAGGAACCAACAACTTTTATTAGAATTGGAAAGAATATTTGGAAAGAATGAGTCAAAGCTGTTTGTATCTTGTGAAAAATATTTTTTCCTGGTGTTACTTCATTTTAATTCAAGTACCTTACCAGATGCTTTGGGTCCATTTCCAGTTGGTCTCTCCAAAACTAACATGACAGAATCAATTAACTCACAATTCACCTCCCTTTTCTCCCATCCTGTTTCATGTTCTCCTTCAAGCCTTCTCTTTGGCTTGAAATATTTTTCAATCTTAAACCTACCAGTTTATATTCCTGCTCTTCAGCTTAAGTTTACTTTCACTCTTAATAGACATATAGATCTTCCATGTCCAGGTGGGTGATGCTAAGAGGTTACTAAACTATACTCCAGTCAAATGACTGTTTTGTTTTTATCTCTGCTGACTCTTGTCTCTGGCAGAATTCTAACCTAAATACTAACATATACCTTTACGTACAAAAATGAACAAATAAACGAAGTCACATGATGACAAAAACCCTTCAATATTATTTACATAGAAAACAGGTGTTAGCTTCAACATCTTCCCATTTAGATATAAGGTAGGGTAGTTAGTTTCACATTTTTTCCTTTTAGATTTTAGACAGGGTATAAGTTTCTGGGTCCTATATTTGTGTAAGTCAAGAAACTTTCAACACATATTGCGTAGATGGGATTTAAGGTACCAACAAATGAAAAATAAATTTGATGCAAAAGTGATCTCTCAACACCTAATCCCCGAAGGTATAATAAGTACTTTAAAAATTTAGGCATGAAAACTATGGGTCATTACATATTTTTCAATTTTCTTACATGGTCTGCTTGATGAATTTTAACTTTTGGTTCTTTTTGAGTAGATATGTTTTTTAGTAATACATGGTTACTTTCAATTTTCACTGTAGAAAATTTGGCAGACTACAAAAGAAAAACATCATTAGTAATTTCATAATCCAAGGATCCTTTTATTTCCATCCATATACATTTTTCTTTTTTTTCATATTCATTTTTCTTATTAAAAATGTTATACTTTTCTCATGGTAAATTTTTCTGTAGCTACATTTATGAATATTTTATAACAACATAAAATATTTTGTGTAAGTAACATGCACATATTAACAAAATCTCAAATTATGTGAGATTTCAAAATAAAAAATAATTTTCCCCTGGAAAATATTGCATGTATTTTTATATCACTAATTTATGCCACCCTAAAGAAAAATTTATAAAGAGAGACTAAAATAAAAAAAGGAGGAAAAAGTTACCTCATTATTTATACTCATTTTCTCTTTTTCTTATTAGAAAATGAATTTACCTTTCTACAATGATGGTCTAGCTGTTTAATCATATATTTCTTACAAAAGATGTACTTTACCTTGAAGATATTCTTGTTGGAGCCTGTGATTCCGTGATAAATTTTAGCTATTGTTTTATTGACTGGCTGGTTTCCATCAACTTGAGATTTCAAAAATGCATTGCACTTTTGGGTTAGCATGATTATTCCTTGAATTTCATATCTTTCAGGTTTTTTTTTTCTTTTTGATTACCTATTCAATTTGCCAGAGCACATACTTGAGTAGTATTTCTGAGAGAGTCTGTAGGACAAGATAAAGATATACTTTCTGATTATTTCCATGACCAAAATTGTATCTATTTGCACTCACATATGATTGATATTTTGGGTAGGTATAGAATTATATATTCAAAATATATCTTAGCTATTCTTTCTTGCTGGAGCCTTTTAGGATCTTTTATTTATAGTTGAAGTTCTGAAAATTTTCTAGATGTGTCTAAGTAAGGGCCTTTTAAGAAACACTGACAGTGTTATAACACACTGCCTCAAAAGTGAATGCTTTAAGACAATAACATTTTAATATCTGCTGTGATCCTAGTGGCAGGCAGTTGTTTTGCTCCACTGAGGTCAACTGGAACCACTCAATTGTATTCAGCAGACTTCTCGGTTGGGCTAGAAAGACAATGAAGACCTCATTCATAGATATGTTGCCTCAGTGCTCTTCTTCCTGGTCTCTTTCTCCAACTTCTGTTCTTCATTAGTCTAACTTAAACTTACTTGTAGCATATCAGCTGACTTTCCCAAAGATGATTAAGTGGAAGCTAGGGGGCCTTCCTGGTAGTGCAAAGTGTTAAGTATCAGCCGCATGAAGCTATTGCCAGCCACTGAAACACAAATTCGATCCCCGGCCAAGGGAGCTGCGCCCCAGCCACATGGCGCAGCACACCTCTCCCATTTTGCCTACTGCCCACTGCTCCCCTCCGCAGTGTTTTTTGGTAGATCTGCCTGTTCTGCTCCCCACTCTGCCTGTGGTGAATCCTCTCACATCCTTACATCTCTGGTCTATGCCCCAGCTCTTGTATGCATAAATAAAGAAATCTTTTTTTTAAAGATTTTATTTATTTATGCATACAAGTTGGGGTACAGGCCAGAGGCGTGGGGTGGTAAGAGGGTTCACCAGAGGCAGAGTGGGGAGCAGCACAGGTAGATGGAAGGAAATATACTGCTGAGGGGAGCAGCGGGCGAGGCAGGAGAGGTCTGCCGCACCATGTGGGAATCTCCCTGGCCGGGCGTCGAACTCCCATCACTGCTGCCTACAGCTCCACAGTGCAGCGCTTAACCGCTGCGCCACCAGGGAGGCCCAATAAAGAAATCTTAAAAAAAAAAAAGTGGAAGCTAGGTCTCATCAACCATGTTCTTAGAAGCTACCCAATGCTGCCTCTAAAACATTCCATTGGTCAAAGCAAATTACAGGGTAAGGGCAGATTTAAAGATAGAGGAATTGACTTCATTTTTTGATGAAAGGAATGACAAATTTTGAAAGGGTCATGTGATATAGAAGTTATTATTGTGACCATCTTTGAAAACAACTAACCAAAAGCACTGATAAAAATGTTCAACCCAAAAACATCATTTTAGTTGTAGAAAATTTTCTTTCATTATTCTCTCTCTCTGATATATTCTCTGTTCTCTTATTTCGGAACTATTAGATAGACATTGAACCTCTGGTTTGATCATCTACGTCTAAACTATTCTTCCAAGTTCTTTTTTTTGCCTTTTAGAAGGTTTCTTTATTTTTTCCCTAAAACCTTTACTGAATTCCTCATTTTGCAATGACACTGTTAATTTCTAAGAAATTTTTGTTTGTTGATTGCCTATTTTTCTTAGCATTGTATTCTTATATTCATGTTTTCTAGATGTAACTAGTTCTATAATATTTTTAAAGTTGAAAGTTGTTTTTTGTTCCTTTAATATCTTTGTTTTTTCATTTAAATTATTTTACTGGGGTAATGTTGATTTACAGTACTGTGTATGTTTTTGGTATAGGTTCAGACCTCTTCAGATGTATGTTCCCATACCATGTCCACCACCAAGACAACAAATGCCCTTCACCATAGTCCATTGGGCCCTTCCTCCTTTTGTTCCCCACCTCACATCCTTCCCTGCCGGTAACTTCAGTTCTACAGCCAGATTTCTAGGGTTTGTTTTGCTTTAATTTTGTCTATTCCTTTGCATTATTTCTTTATATTCCACATATGAGTGAAATAATTTGATATTTACCTTTCTCCTGACTTATTTTGCTTAGCATAACCCCCTCCAGTTCAAGTATGTTGTTCTGAATGGTAAAATTTCTTTAAACAAATAAGTGAATAGTATTTCCTTGTATCACTGTTTCTTATATGATTAGTTGTTTTATTTCTTCATCATATTTCTGAAAAAAAGATAGGAAGGCAAGTTGCTTAACAGGGTAGTGAGGCAACCAGGCACAGGGAAAGCAAATATTTACTCTTTCTCTTTGGTCTCTCTCTGGTGTCCTCTCCTGGTTCTGCCCTGGTTTTGCAGTAGCTGTCTTCTGCCACCCTTATAGCCTCAGCCTCCAGGCTCAAGTACGCCCACACCGTACTCCAGGTGTCCATAATCAGGCACATGTGCCCTGCACCCACACTCCCAAGCACCTCCTGTATTAGTACAATCAAGGCTGCAAATACCGCAGAGATAACGGCGTAAAAGCCCGACCAATTCACTTACCCCACACATAGATAACTGGTTTGAGTTTCCAAAAGGTTAGGTCTGGACCTTTTGAACCAACAAGTTTCTGCCAATTGTGCAGGAAAGAGTGTAGTAATCCAGAGTATGATTACTAGAAAGCTGCACTTAGGGAGTATAGGATAAATGAAGATTACTCAGGCTTTTGTGCTTTTTGTCTCTGGCTATCACTTGTGGCCTTGAATGCAGGAGGCCATGGGAGCGGGGCACATGTGTCTAATGGTGGGCACCTGGAGTACAGTGTGGGCATGCGTAAGTGGGCACACCTGAGCCTTGAGGCAGACGCTATAAGGACGGCATCACAAAGGCTGGTGCGGTAGAGAGTGGTGGAGGACACCTGTGAGGGGACGAGTGATTACAGAGAGGCAAAACCAAGAGAGAACACCAAGGAGACTCTAAAGAGAAAAGTGTTTAGATTCACCAGGGGCCAGGATGCCTCCTGGCCCTCGGGGCTCCCTGCTGCCTGCTGCCTGCCTCGACTACAGGGAGTAAGATTAGAGAACAGGCAGGTAAGCAGACTGGCTCTGTCCTGATTCATGCCCATTGAAAAAAAGGTTTTATGATGCACTTTCATTCCCCAATATCCCTATTGCGTTCCAGGCATATTGTTTAGCTTCTTTATACATTAGTTCTTTGGTTTTATCTAGAAGCTAACATTGTGACTATCCCAGGAAGGTTAGTCTGAGGTTGGGGAGGCGCCAACTTGTATAGTCGCAGTATAAATAATCCTTGAATTAATCATTTTTTTCTCTTTTTCTTAGCTTGGGAACTCCAGTCATGGAGCCTGTCTTTGAATTTTTTGCCAGGGAAAATTACTCCTACTCCTTTTGCCGTCTTTTTAGTGTCCTTTCTATTTTTTGTTTTCCAGAGGTTAATCAAGAAAAGTCCTAGTTGCCTGATGTTTCACTACACTGGCATGTTGTGAATTTCTTTGCACTTATTTACTGTCCTTACTTTTGGGGATGCTACCTGCCATATTGAAATGGAAGACTGCAATATGTAATAGCTACATGTATCCACTATAGGGATAGATTGTAATTTGCTTAGCTAAGCTCTTATTATTTAGCAATTAAATTGTTTTCACTGGTTGTTATCCTTATAAATGTATCAAGGAAGACAAAATGTTACTTTAAGAGATAGTTAAGTCTTTTTGGCATAACTGGAATAGGCTGGATGAGTCAACAAATAGCTAAACTGTTCTGCATAAGAAATAAGATTTGGCGGGAGGAGGGGGTGAAATTGCTGAGGAGGAAAGACGAAGGTTGAAAGGTCAAGGTGATCTAGTAACATAGCAAGAAACTAAAACCCAAATTGAAAAGGCACCCTTACTTCCGGCTGTCTCCTCAGGCGGTGGGCACCTGAAGTGGACTGTAACACCCTATGTGGCCTCATACCTGCAGCAGTCACTATCACAACCTTCAGGAGGGAAGGGGTTAGGCAGTTCCCAGTCATCTTGGTTCATATGATGCAGAAAAGAAACATTGGGGATGAAGAATGCAGTAGTAATAGACACTTGAAACCAGATGGTACTAGAAGATAAGCAAGTCCCTTCTCCCCCATACCTATGAATCCTCAGAGACATTGGAAGAAAGGTTGGGTTTCCCATTGTGTCTAAGACAGGATTTGGGACAAATTCTACTTGAAACTTGAAGTGCTAATTCCCTACATCATGTTTCTTCCACTTCATCTCAACCTCTTCTAACCTGGGATATACTGTGTCAGCAAAAGTCCCCTTTTAATCAGAAAAAGTTTCCAGGAGACTATGTGAGTGGGGATGGACTGCTGGCCTTACTCTATTTCCCCTAAGGACATAGGTCTGGCCAAGAAGGTGGCCTGAAGGACCAATTTGCGTCTCTCACTATGGCCTCTATACTGCTCAAGAGGCCTTGGACTATTGTGAGAAAAAACTCAACTCACATTGGCTTATAAAAAAGAGGGAGAAATGATTAGCTGAGTTAATTGAAAGTCATGAAGTAGGCTTGGCTTTAAGTTAGGCTTCATCCTGTCTCTCCCGTTGATTGTAATTACTCTTCAAAGGGTCAGAAAACAGCTGCGGATGTTTTGGTCTGACTTGTATACAGAATAACACCCAGAACAGGAAAAGAGGATATCTTCCAGAGATTCCTCTTGAGAGTTAACTCCTCAGAAGCCCTTGGCAATCTCCCCTCGCCTCTCATTGGCCACATCTCTGTACTATTAATCAGTCTCTGTCCTGTCATGCTTTTGATAATTACAAATTTTATAGGTTAAATTAATGACTTAGTGGGTTCTGAGCCAGTCAAGAGATAAGTTATGATTAAATAGAGCCAGGAGAGGAAAAAGCATGCTGGGGAGCAGTCTCAGTGCCCAGTCCTCTCTTCTTCATAGTTAGGACAGGCCTCCCCCACCCCTCATGTCCATATGACAGGACCCCACCAATCAGTCACACTTCTTTATGTCCTCTCTCATTTGAGGCCTCCATGAAGGCAGTAAATAAGCCTGGTATCTCATTTCTCTCCAAATTGACTACATTTTCTGGCCCTTCCCAGCAAACTTTAGCTTCTATTATCTCCTTAGTTGGATTCTCAGCTTTAAATTAATTCTTAAGAAATTCCTGTGGTGTCCACGATCTGCCACATGTGTTACCCAAAAGTACCATTGTCCATACTTTGTGAAAATATTGGTGGTCCCAGCTATCTCTGGGATGTTGCCATGATGAGCCTGTGGCTGCTGCTGTATCTGTTCTGCACACATTGTAGTTTGCTGATTACCAGAGGACACAAGCATTTCAAATGGTGTTAGGTATTTTCAGTTACTTTTGAAAGAGATTATACAATTCATACTCCCATAAATAAGAATGAGTATTTCCTGTCATATATTTGCCAACACTGTACTATCATACTTTTCGATCACTACAAATTTTATAGGTTAGAAACTGGAATGGTTAGTTTTGCTAATCTCTTGTTCAGCTAGATTAATTCAAGCATTTTTTTTTTTCTCATGAAGTATCCTTGCATGAGATATTTTTTGAGTTTGTATATCTAGGACCATCTATTGCCTATGCACATGAATGACAATCCTGAAAGTTATAACCTCACAGTAAAATTGTATTTTGTTGTTGAAGAGAACTGGGAATTTAGAATGATTTTTATCTTTGCAGCTTCTTATTGTTTTATATCCTTTTAAAATGTGAAAACTTCTGTTTTTGTCCTCCAGACTTCTTCCAGAAATTATCTAGGTATAAGTTTTGTGTGTGTGCATGTACGTATCTGTGACCCCATTTTCCCTCAGAAACATTTTCTTATATTTTATTTTTATTATTGCTGCTGTCCACTAATTGTAGTTTCTTCTTCAAGAAATCTGTTTTCATAAATTTTATCTTGGATTCTTTGTCTCTGTCTATTTATAATTTTATATCACATCCACTTTTCATTAACTCTTCTAGAATAACACATACTATTCTTGCACATATGAAGCCAATAAAACTAGCACATTTTAGTTATTCACACATTCCATTACAGTATACTCAAAATTTTGTTCTTCAGCATCATTTCTTGAAGTGCAAAGATAAAGTGTTTGCAAGAAAATTCTGTTTTTCAAACTAAAGAAAGGGTTAGACCATATAAGCAGATTTTACCCGAAGTCCTTCTTGGTGACAGTCTCAATTGTGAGCAAGTCTTATATAAACACATCTGTGCAAGGGACTAAAGACCAAGATAGGTGACATGTTTAACATTATACATTGTACCAATTATGAACTTTACTTCAAGATTAACTAATTAAACATTAGATAGCCCCACATTTCTTGCTAACAATCATTTCCTACTTCTAACATGCCATTGTCAACATTTGTAAATAAAAGACTGGGTTCCATGAATCACTAGACTAGATAATTATGTGTAATTTGGCTACAGCGTAATGTGGGAACCACATACACCCAGCTGAACACTAAGGTATTTTATAACTAGAACAACACAGAAGACTGTCTGAAACAGTAGTTACTCATCTTGGTTATATCTAAAATAGTAGTTACTCATCTTGGCTATATCTTGAACCATTTGGGAATGTATGGATAAGCTCAAGCATGAGCACATAAGACAGTTGAGACACGCTGACCATCATAACATCTTCCAAAGTATACAATGTACGTGCCTTGTGACCCAGCAGTTACTTATCCAGGAATCCGTCTTACAGAAATACTTGCATATACACCAAGATTAATTTGCAAGATATTTACTTATCTAACAAATATTCATGAAACCCAAATTCATGGTCAGCACTTATCACTGGGGATAGTGCACTCAGGAAGATTACAGCTTTGAGGAAAAGACTAGATAAACTAACCAACACACAAATATAAGCTGTTAAAGTAATGGGGAGTTGTAAATGCTCTGCAGATAATAGGGTATCCAGTGCTTCTCTTTGGAACTACTACTTCTCACACAGGTCTAGGGAAGATGCTAGTTTCTTTCTGCTTCTGCTTTCCATGTTATTTCCACCCTCTGTGGAAGCCCATGTTGAGGAATAAAGTTTGTGAGGTATCTCACTGGAATTCTGAGGGGGTGTCGAGTAGTAAAACTATATCCTGGGAAACAAGATAATCTTTTCTGTTCCAAGATGTTTCTTACCTCATCTGTGGTTTCTTTCTTTGAAAAATTTTCTTTTTTTTCTGGTGAAATACATAAATCATATAATTTACCATTTTGAAGTGTACACTTCCATAGTATTAAGCACACTCACACTGTTGTGCAAGCATTTCCACCATCTCCAGAACTTTTTCACCATCTATAATTGAAACTCCCTGCCTCTTCAGCATGAACTCCCTAATCCCACTTTCCCCAGGTCTAGCAATCACCATTCTTCTTCCTGTCTCTGAATTTGGTGATTGTAGTATAGTTTGAAGTCTGGTTGTGTGGAAATTCTATCTTTTTTGTCAGGATAGTTTTGGCTCTTTGAAGTTGTTGATAGTTCCATATAAATTTCAGTAATGTTTACTATTTCTTTGAAGTGTGCCATCGAAACTTTGATAAGGATTGCATTGAATCTGTATGTTGCTTTGAGTAGATGGTTATTTTTAACAATGTTAGTTTTTCCACTTCTTGAGCAGGGTGTATCATTTCATTTTTTTTTAATGTCTTACAGTTTTCATTGTACAGATCTTTCATCTCCTTTGATAAGTTTATTCTTTCTGCTACAGTTGTGAAAGGGATTGGGTCTATTCTGCATCCATAACTTTCTCTAGAATTTTTAATTTCATTTACTGAGCTCTTTACATGCTGAATCTTTATTTTCTTAAAGATTTAGCTTGTTTCTGCTTACTTTGTGAAGATATGTTAATTTTATTTCTAAGTTCTTTCGTTTTTCTGAATTTTTTGCATTTCTGTGATTAGATTTTCTAAGTTTTCTTGTATCACTTTGACTTGCCTTTATTTCCTACCTTTATAATTTTCTTTATTATAGCAATTTGATCTCTGTTCCATCAGGATCTATATAGCTCCGTGTCTTTAGGCTTGGATTCTGGAAAGTTGTTCTAGTTTTTTGAAAATACATCTAGAGGTGGGCTTGCTTGGACATAGAATTATATTTCTATATTTCTAAGGAACTGTCATAATTTTTTCTTAGAAACTATGCCATTTTACATTCCAACCAACAGTGAATAAATAGGGTTCCAAATTCTCTTCTTATTTACTAACACCTGTGCTTTTCTGGACTTTTTTTCCTTCTATGTATAGCAGTCATCTAAATGGATATGAGGAGATTGCTTGTGATTTTGATTTGTATTTCCCTAATGACTAGTGATGTTGAACACCTTTTGATAGGATTTTTTTGATATCTATATAACTTCTTTGGAGTAATGTTCTTTGTTCATTTTAAAATTGGGTTATTTGTTGCTTTCATTGTTAAGTTTTTTATTGTTCTGAATACTATTATATATGATTTGAAAATATTTTCTTATTTTAGGCTAATTTTTCACTATGTTGGTTGTGTCCTTTAATGCACAGTCTACTAACATTTTGGTTTGTGTGAGAGGCCTACTAAAGTCTCTGGTCATAATAAAATAGCAATTTCTCCTTAGCGTTCTGTCAAATTTTGTGTTGTATGGTTAAAGTTTTATTGTTTGCTGTATGAAATTTTTTGAGTGATTCAACCTTTTTCAATGGAAAATACAGCTTTTTTCTCCATTCTAAAAACATCTTTTTTCTAGAATTCCATTTTGTCAGATATCATGTAATATTAACAATTACACAGAAGCTTTTCAAATATGAGACTCTAGATAAATATAAGACTCTAGTTTTCAGAACTTTAATAAACCTCTCCATTGTTTTCTCACACTTGATATTTCCAATAAAAATCTGCTAGCAGTCTGATTGTCCTTTTTATGAGTTTTTTTTTTTCTTACTGGAAACTTTGAGGATGTTCTCTGTAGCTTTGAAATTTCACTATGATATCGCTAGGTATTATGTTTCCTTAATTCCTCTGGTTAGTAATCAGTGATCTCTTATATTTGTGAAGTCAAGTCTCTCTTGAGCTAAAATTTTATTTGAGCATTTTATTGTTTATTTGTTTCACCACATTCTTCATCCTGTCTGTTTTCCTGGATTTCCTAGCAGATAGATATTAAACTTCTGAATCTGTCCTTTTTTCAGACAATTCTTTTTTTATTAGAAAACATACTTTTCATTATTTTAATCATAATTTTCTTCTCTCTGCATAACTCTTAAGCTTCTAGTTGTCATCCATGATGTTTTTTTAGTACTTGCTTGTCTTTTATATTTATCTTACTTCACTGATACATATCTAGTAGGGGTAGAGATGTACCAAGGGCAGATGAACCACTGAGTCCTATACTTCTTCAGATGTGATCCTGGATCCACAGTCCTGAAGGTTTGTCTAGTACCCTGTATTATACATAGGGTCAAACAGATATTTACTAAATATTTATGACAAATACAGTAGAGTAGAAATGGGTAGGAAAGGAAAAAGAAGGAAAGTAGATGTTAATAGTAAAAAATGTGCTAAATTAAGGAGTGAGTTAAAATAAAACATCTATAAGAAATTTAGACAATTTAAGAAGACAAACTTTAAAGACTTTTATAAGACTTAAATTTCTTAGAGAAGTTTCAGATTTAAAAGAAAATTGAAAGGAAGTTACAGAGGCTACCCATAAACCCCTTGCCACTACCCTCCCCCCCCCAGCCCCGCCATTAATATAACTGTCACCATTATCAACATTACTCACCAGGTGGTACCCTTGTTACCAAGTAAAACCTACATTGACACATCATAATCATCCAAACTCCATAGTTTACCTTAGGGTTCACTTGTTCTATGAGTTTGGACAAATGTCTACAGACATATTTCTGTCAATACACTATCATGCAGTTTTTTACTGCCTGAAAATTCCTATGTGTTCTGACTCCCCCACTCTGCCCCTGAAAATCACTTGTCTTTTTCTTTGTCTCCATAGTTTTTTCCCCTTTCCATAGGATCAAATACTGGGAATCATACATAATGTAATTTCTTCAGATTGACTCCTTTCACTTAGAAATATGCATGTAAGTAAGTATCCTCCATGCCTTTTCATGCTTGATAAATTATCTTTTCCTTTAGTGCTGAATAATATTCCATTGTCTAGAGGTAATTCAGTTTGTCCACTCACTTACTGAAAACATACCTTGGTTTCTTACAAAGTTGTTACAAATATCTCTGCACAGTTTTCAGCTTCTTTGGGTAAACATTAAGGTACACAATTGCTGGATTATAAGACTATGTTTAGTTCTAGAGCAAAGAATCAAACTGTCTTTGGCAATGCTGTGCCATTTTAATTCCTACTAGCAATAGAGTTAAATTCTCATTGTATACATCCTTTTGATGTTGGCAGTGTTCTAGGTTTTGGCTGTTCCAATAAGAATGTAATGGTACTTCTTTGTTGATTTAATTTGCATTCTTCTGGGCCTCCCTGGTGGCACAGCAATTAAGCAAGTTTGATGCTAGACTGGGGAGATTCTCATGTGGTGCGGCAGACCTCTCCTACCTTGCCCGCTGCTCCCCTCAGCAGTGTATTTCCGTCGATCTGCCTGTTCTGTTCCCCACTCTGTCTCTGGTGAACCCTCTCACCACCCCATGCCTCTGGCCTGTACCCCAGCTTGTATGCATAAATAAAATAAATCTTTTAAAAAAATTGCATTCTTCTGATCAAATGTAATGTGGAACATCTTTTCATATGACTATTTGTCACCTGTATGTATTCTTTGGGGAGGAGTCTGATTAGGTCTTTGGCCAATTTTTTTAAATTGAGTTATTTTTGAGTTTTAAGAGTGGCTTGTATATTTTAGATAGCAGTCCTTTATCAGATGTGTCTCTTGCAAATATTTTCTGAGTTAGTAGTTTATCTTCTATTTCTCTTTATATTGTCTGTTACTGAGCAGTTTTTAATTTTAATGGAGCCTAGTTTATCAATTATTTCTTTCATGAATTAAGCCTTTGCTGTTATAACTAAAAAGATAATCCATTATAAACATTAAAAAAATTAATCAACAACAAAAAGAAGTCAAGGAGTACATTGTTTCTAACCCCAAGGAAAAAATAATAGAAAAAATATACACATACACACATTTATTTACTTTTAGTTTTATAGATGAGGGTATCAGAACAGACAACAAAGAACTGGGAATCAGGAAATTGACAGGGACAAGAGATTAACTGATAATTTCAAAATAAACTGAGATAAATATTCCCAGCAATTTACGAAGTTATTTCATATGCACTTGCTATCACTTTTTATAATTTGTGAGTAATAAGAATGTAGGGAAGGTAATATTATACTATTTTAAAAGAAAACTATAAAAAAAATGAAAGGGCAGGCTTAATTTCTGTATCTAGAAATAAATATTAGAAAGTACTAAAAATTTCATTTTTCAGCTCCCAGAAAAAAATATTGATTAAACACCATCAAACATTTGACAAGGCAAACTTTAGGTGGGTTAATCTGACATATTTCTTTTGATAGCTACTGATCCAGGTTATAAATGGAATACATTAAAAAATTGTTATTAATAGTTTATTGTACACTTGGTGGGACATAAAAATGATTTAAAGTTTGTAAACCAGCTTTTTATATGTCTTATTGATAAATGCTGGGATAGTTAATGTTCCTCAAGGAGTTGCAGGAGTATTGGGTGAATGCTTTGGGGAAACGTCTTTGTACTGAATGACTTGTTGAGAAAATTAACTTCCTCTGCTGCTGCTGGAGAAGTTCTGTCTAAAGAAAAAAAGTTCTTTAAAGATGTGAGATAATGGACTGTATATAACAGAGGCCATTCTTTGGAACTTTGTGATGATGTGGGGAAATCTCCTACTTGAATGATTTAAATGCATAGAAAAAGATAATCTGGAAGACAGTACTACTGAGGGTTAAATTCTAGACTTAGTGCACTACTTTCATTAATAATCTAGATCACAAAATAGATTAAAAGCACAGATTTCTTTGCCAGACTTCTGTGCTATCACAGTGGTTCTAAAGGCTGGGCTGGCAGGTAGAACTTGTGGTGGAGTGATGGGATGCCTAGAGTTATATTTAACACAAAGAATAAGTGCCAGGACATTGAGGGGATAAATGGAATAAAGTCAACAATGGGAACATTTTTGCCTAGAAACTCAAGCTTAAGAATGCTTTAATAAAGTTGAATACCAGTCAAAAACCAATAGAGCACAGGCAGTAGAGATGGTGGAAAGTAATAAAAACAATAGCTAAACACTCATTTTTCTAGCACTTCCCAGCATCTTCCAAGTACAGGGAAGTACAGGAGGTGTGGGGTTTATTTGTCTTCAGGATTACGACTGTGACATTACAAATGCTGTAAACTGTTGCTCAGAGCATTTAGTTTAGATTCAAAGAAGAATTCCCTGGAACAATAAAGTTTGTTAGAAACGCCACAAAGTTTTCTAGAGGAAGAGTGTGATCCCTTTCTTTCAAGGTTAGCCTCACTTGAAGGTCTGCAAAAGTATAATTTATACATGATAAACAGGATGAATGATAGCCTGTTAGTTGTCAAACAGATGTTTCACCTTAACCTTGGGCGACCCAACTCCTCAGTTGAGCACTTCTTAACTGAATTTACTATCCCAGGAGAGGGAGGCAGAAAGGAGGTGTTCTGAACTCAGAGGTAGGTTGTTTCTCTCTGTGCCTTGAGTCTGGATTTTTTCTGTATCTTGTAATAAAGATGGTTGAGTTTTGTGGTGTTGACAAAAAGTTCCTATTGCCTGTGTTTCAAAAAAACACTGCCTAGATTTTGCCTAAACTTTAGTTTATGACCTGAAAATTTAATTCTTGGTGATTTGGGGAGACAGATTTTGGCTGTTTCTCCTAAGTCAATGGAAGTGTAAAGCTAAATCCGTAGACTAAATGTACATGATAAATAGAACTCTGTTCTCTGTTGAGTAGTCTCACTTAGAGCATTACTGAGATTGAAGACCCAGGGAGCAGCCATCAACAAAAAATGTGCTCTGCAGAAACCAGTGTACATAAATATTTTATTTACCTGAGATAGTAACAGATTCTTAGAATAATTATTTTACTGTTGCATTCAAATATGATTTGATCAATAAAATTCTAACTATAAATCTGCCTCCAGTGAAATCAGGCAGTTATTTAGACACATCAAAATATTGGTTTTGCTTTTTAGAACAGTACGTGAAACCTAATTGAGTGGGATCCATAGCTCTCTTTTATTGTAAGTGACCATTTTCCCAGTGATGGTGAATGTATTTTGCATGCATTTTCAAAAAGAGTACTTCTAGAATTTTTATATATATAATGTTACTGTTTTTAAAAAATAACTTCAAAAACCAAGAAATTATATTTTGGAAAAGGCATTACTGTTTGAAAATTCCTAGGCATATGAAAGAAAAGATGGCCTGTCATTATGATGTTATTCCTTCACTCTCCTTCATGCCTACCCATATTTCTGCTTAAGAAGAAAAAAAAAAAGAAAAACAGTTAAATCACCAAGAAGAGGGATTACAGATAATCATAAGGCAGAAAGCCCATCCTTAAGAGCTATTCAACAGCCAAGGCTGATGCTCGGGAATGTCCTTTTCATATTTTAAATTACATCAGTTCTCAGGTCCAGGCTGGGAAGCTGGACGGCAAACACGTCACTCTTCTTTAAAAAAGAACTGCTTCCACATTGGAGGACTTATCAATCAATGCTCTCCTCTCCACTGTTGGTCAGCAGAGGCACAGAAATCTTAGCTGAACTGAAGTGATTGGGGCCAAAAAAGACCTTGTCCCCTTGTGTAGTTAGCTTGTTCTCAGGATTCCCACCCATGATTCCTGTGCTGTCTTCCTAAAGGTTTAGTTAGTTCAGACATAGAATACATGGCAAACACAGCAGCAAGAACCACAGTTACAACAAAGACTGCTGATCCCACTCAGGGAAATGGCACAGCCTGATCAGAAGTCAGAGTGACACTGAATTGCATTCATACAGTGCTTTAAAATAAATGTGTTCTATTTGATGAGTCACTTAAAACTACTGAAATCTTTAGTTTTAGGACTAATGTTGACAAGTACTTCTTTTCCAACTACTCTTCTCTCTCCCTTCCTTCCTCCCTTTTCTTTTTTAAATTGAGGAAATGGTTTACAACACTGTATATGATTTCAGGTAATAGGTTTACACATTTCAAAATGTATGTTTTCCCACCACACTGACCACCAAAGCACCCATAATCCCCCATCATCATCCATTGGGTCCCTTCCCTCCCTTTGCCCTCTATTCCTATCCTCCCACTCTGGTATCCTCAATTCTACAGTCAGATCTCTAGGGTTTGCTTTAGTTTTGCCTGTTCCTTTATTGTCTTTCTTTATATTCCATATATAAGTGTAACCATTTGGTATTTTTCTCCTTCTGACTTATTTTGCTTAGCTTAATCCCTTCCAGTTCAATCCATGTTGTCACAAATGACAAGAGTTCATAAATATTTTTATCGCTGAGTATTCCTGAGTGGAACACTAGTTCCACTGTGTAGATTTACCACATATTCTTAATCCATTCATCTGCTGTTGGGCAATTATGTTCTTTCCATAACTTGGCTATTGTAAATAGTACTGCAATGAACATAGAAGTGAATTAGTGTTTTTACATTTTTTGGTAGACCTAGGGGTGAAATTATTGGACCATATGGTAGATGTATTTTTAATATTTGGAGGAATCTCCATATTGTTTTCCATAGGAACTAGATGAGTCAACATTGCTGCCAACCATGTACAAGGGTTCCTTTTTCTCCACATTCTCACCAATACTTTTTATTTCAGACTTTTTGATATGGGCCATTCTAAGAGGTGTGAGGTGGTATTTCATAGTGTCAACTGCTCTTTCATTTGGATGGATAGAACAACAAGAAAGAGATTGATGAAAATTATAAAATATAAGTACTAGTCAATATTTTCTTGGTATTGACTCTTTGCTAGGTACTGTGTATATTCATTATCTCATTATGTATAAAGAGTTATGAGAAATCTATGAAGTAGGCATTCATATTATCATCCCATTTTACAGATGAATACCCTCAAGCTTACAGATATCAAATGGCTTATAATTATAAGCCAGTGAGTAGCATTGTCAGAATGAGACACTAGCCCTGCTTGACTTCCAAACCCAAAATGGCAACTGCCTTTATGCTCACAAGGTTATAAAGAATGACAACTGAACACAACATCACGCTGATCTGGCAAATTCAGAAATTGCTTAGTTCCAGTGATTGACAAAACCAGTGCAAAAAAATTCTTATCCATCCAAACCTCCAATTTAAGACACACTGAGGTACTGCCAGGAGGCCAGGGACATTAATTTGACAAATGAGGAATATACATTGTCACCCCTGGGCGAGGAAGTATGATTTCAAAATAGAGTTGCCTGTCTTTCCACTAGTTTGTAAATCTCAAGCTCTCTGTATTTTAAGGTTGAAATAAATGCCCAGTTGGACATTACAGACTCAAACCTAGACTGGAGAATGAGTCACAGCTAGTTGAACTATTCTGATAATTCAGCAAAGGATAGATAGTCCCAGGGTAGAAAATACCCATGAGAATGTAGAACGTGTAATAGAAATGAAAGTTTTTATGTTCATAAAATAATCCCTGGTAAATATTAATTTCTCCAGATATTAGTAATAAGTTTACTTTTCTTGAGACTTTACTATACAGTAGGCAACTTGCTGATGAACTTTCATGTGTGGAATCACTTTACTCTCACATCAACCTTATAAGTGAAAGACTATTATTAGTGTCTTTTCTAGTCAAGAAGATTTAGGCTTAGAGAGGTTAAAAATCTTGCCCACGGCCACATGGTAAATAGGTAAGCCAGAACTGCATAACTTCAAAGTCAGTGCTCTCAGTGTGATTGTACTTAAGATTCTGGTATCAAGGATGCAAGAGGAAATAGAGAGAAAGCTAAATTCAGAAAAAGGAGAGTTGGCTGCCTCCTTATTTTCTTTATTTTTGGAGATAAATCTTTTTTCTCTATTTTCAGATACAATACTTTATTGACCATAGAGACTGTATGACAATTGCTATCATGTTTAGTAACATATAAATTCTAAAAAGTGTGTGTGTGTGTGTGTATATATATACACATATATATATGTATATATATATATATTACATCGTTGTTCATTTTTGTACAATGTATGATTGTATGCTTTCTCCTTTATGGTATATTCCCACAAAATTCCTACCAATTCACCCATGCACCATCACCATAGTCCCCTGTGCTCCTCTCTCCCTGTTTTGAGTCTTCTTCCTTCCCCACCCTTGCAGAATCTCTCTGATTTATAGTTGCCTGATAATTTTTTTATTATTGTTATTTTTTCCCTGATTCCTTATTTGACTCCCCTATATTCCTTCTATAAATGAAACCATCCAATGTATTTTTTTCCTTCTAACTTATTTCACTTAGTATAATCCCTTCTAGCTCCATCCATGTTACTGTGAATTTCATGAGTTTATCTTTTTTGATTGCTGAATAGTATTCCATTGTGTATATGTACCACATTTTCTTGATCCAGTCATTTTTGGGCATTTGGGTTGTTTTCATATCTTACCTATTGTAAATAGTGCTGCAAAAACATAGGGGTGTGTTATTTTCTCCTCCTGATCTCCTGTTTGGCTCCCCTATATTCCTCCTATAAGTGAAACCATTCAATATTTTTCTTTTCCCTTCTGGCTTATTTCGCTGCACACAAAACAAAACAAACAAACAAACAAAAAAATAGTAGGCATTCATAAATAAGAGACATTCTGCAGGGAAGAGGGAGGAAGAGGGACCAAAACAGGGGAGAAATGAGCACAAGGGACTATGGTGATGGTTCATGGGTGAATTGGTAGTGGGAAACCTACAGGGAATACACAATAATGTAAAGGAAATAAATAAATAGATAGCTAGATAAATAAATAGATAAATAAATCAAACAGACATAGGGGTATGGAGATAAATCTTTCAAGGAGAGCCTTTAGGTTGATAGGATTTAGGCTTTCCCTTTATTTTCCCACTATACTAGTGCCTTTATAGCTCCTCTTCCTACCTCTGTAGCTAATGCTCTGGATTCTTTTTCCTTATCCTCTTCCCAGCTTTCTCATTTCCCTTTCTCCTTTTGTTCCCATGAACCTCCAGACCGAGGTGGATTCAGCTCTTGGTGCTCTCTGAACAAATACCAAGTTGACCTCTAGGAACTGCTAGAGAAAATGTTCCCAGCCAAGTGGTGGCCCCATTCTTTAGTCTTTAAGCAGCACTCTGATAGACTAGGACTCACCCCTAGGTAGTTGCTTTTTCAATGTTCTCTAAGGTAATCCACATTTTTTCCTCTCCCTTCATACTCCCCAACTGCCACACTCAGTCCCAGGAGAAGACCTCCTAGCTTGGTCACTGAGGAGCAGAGACCACCAGGACAACCCCTACAAACTTATTTCCATCTAAGCTGGACCTTTCCCATCTTACCTCACCCCTATATACATACATACTTCTTGGGAAGAAGTAGAACTTGCCATGGGGGATTTAAGGGATAACGGTGCAAATCTTGGGAATGAATGAGATTGCTCCCATATACTGAGAGGCTAAGGAGACTAAGGAAATGACCTGACATCTTTTAGATGGCCAAAAGAATAGAGATAGAGAAGGAACAGGGAAGAGAATGTCAGACAGGGAGGGGTCCAAGAAGAGGTAGTGCTGTAAATGCCTGTGAAGGAAGAAAAGACCCACAGTGTTAAATACTACAATGTGGCAATTTAGTGATTGAAATTCCACTGTTAAATTTTATAGGCATATGTTCAAAAGCACATTTAGATTCAGTAGAGGCACACAGCTAAGAAGTCAGATTGCTGTGGGTTGAAGGATAAGTGGTAAAATATGTTATAAAACGGAACAGTGAATGTAGAACACTCTCTGTGTTTAGGGGAGTGTTCAGGTCTCTATCATACTTTCATGCCTGATCTATGCTTGCCTTCTCTGCCTAGCTCCCCATCTCTATGATTTACCAATGCCCATTGGGCAAGCACTAAAATGATGATAAATAAAGGTGAAATACATAGAAGAAACCTAAGATGAATGCAGGGTTGGGAAGAAATTTTTATTTTTAAGATGGGAAAGACTGCATCATCAAGTAAGAAATAACTGTCTACTGAGTGCTTTAGCTAAACTCTGCACAAGGCTGGACTCTTGCCTTCATGGAGTGAGGGTCCATCTGGAACAACAGACATTAAACAAATAGTTCTAAATAATTAAGTATATAATTATAATCAAACCATGAACTTTATGAGAATATAAAACAAAGATTACCTACCGGTTTAAGGAGGGTTGAATAGCAGTTGGCGAGGTGAAGGGAATGGAGTGCAGTGAAGAGAACATTCAAGCAGAATTTAAAACCCATGCAAAGACTCTGAGTTACAGAGAGCATAGCACATTTCTGAAACCTACTGCAAGTGCAGTGTGCCTGGAGCATTATTAAGAAGTAGGGGAGTTACTGAGGTCAGGTTGGAGAGATAGGGGTAGACTGTGGAGAATGTGGTTCTAGACCTCAGAGAAGGTACTTAGAGGTGAGGTTGGAAGTAAAGGGAAAGGATAATTGCCTAGGAAGTTCCTGGAGAAATCAGAAAGAAATGGAGTTGTGGTTCCTCTAAACAACTTCACATGGGTTTTCCAGAGCTGTTTCAAACATATAAAAAATGGAAATCTTAGAAGAAACATTGACATTGAGTTTTTTTACCTCAATCTTAGTGGAGAATTTTTGGATTTGACCCCAAAAGCAAAGGCAATAAAGCAAAGACGAAATAGTAGAACTGCATCAAACTAAAAAGCTTCTGCACAGCAGAGGAAACTATAAAAAAATGAAACTACATACAAGTAGGAGAAAATATTTGCAAATTATGTGTTGCATATGATAGTTGGTTAATATCTAAAATACATAATGAATTCATAAAAGTCAATAGGAAAAGATCTAAAAAATAATTAAGAAATGGGAAGAGGATCCGAATATACATTTTCCCAAGGAAAACACACAGATGGTCAGTAGATACATGAAAAGGTACTCAGTGTAACTAATCATCAGGGAAATGCAAACCAAAACCACAATGAGATATCACCACAGAACCATCACAAAGGCTGTTATCAAAAAGACAAGGAATAATAAGTGTTGGCAAAGATGTGGAGAAAAGGGGACTCTTGTGCACTATTGGTGGGATTATAAGAGGTGCAACCACTGTGGAAAACAGCATGGATGTCCCTCAAAAATAAATACAGAATTATATGATACAACAATTCCTCCTATGGCTAGTTATTTAAAGGAAACAAAAACACTATCAGTACCTCTAAGTATATTGCAGCTTTGTTTACAATAGCCAAGACATTAAAGTAATCTAAGTGCTCATTTGTGGACAAATGGATAAAGAAAAAGTTGTAGACACACACACACACACACACACACACACACACACACAAATATTAATCAGTCATAAAGAAGGAAATGTTGTTTGCAACAATATGGATGGACTTGAGGTCATTATGCTAAATTAAAGAAATCAGTAAAGAAAGACAAATACGAATGAACTCAATCACTTACATATTAAATCTAAAAAAATAAAGTTCATAGAGAACATTTGATGGTTGCCAGACATGGGACAGGGGTGGGATGGGAGTTGGGGCTGGGTGAAATGAATGAAAGTGCTTAAAGGTACCAACCACCAATTATTAAACAAACCCTGGGTATACAGTATTCAGCATGGTGACTTGTTAATGATATTGTGTATCTGAAAGATGCTAAGAGTAAATCTAAAAGTTCTCATCATGAGAAAAAGAATTTGTAACTGTGTGGTGATGAATTTTAACTAGACTTGTGGTTATCGTTCTGCAACATATACAAATATGAAATCATTATGTTGCATACCTGAAACTAATATTATATGTTGATCATATCTCAATAAGAAAATGGAAATCATCTCTTCACTTTATGATACCTCTATTCTGAAATTTTTTATTCACTCCCAGCTACTCCCTCCCAGCTCTTTACCTTGTATTGTTTCCTAGTAAATGATATCGACATGAGACCAAGATGCCTAGTTTAGGAAATCTGAAGGTAGGGATACTCTAAATTCCTAGTAACACTCCCTTGTTCATGGAATCATTTGCTGAGTCTGACCAGTCTACATTCCTAACACCTTCCAAATGCCTCTTTGTCTTCATCTCCAGAGACCCTGTTTTAGTTCAGTCTTTTAGTTTCTCTAACTTGCACCATTACAACAGCTCTCAACTCTTCTTCCTGTCTCCTATCCATTGAAAATACAATTACCTTTTTATTATTTAAATATATGTATGCAACTTTGTTCCATAAAAGAAAAAAAACTTTGCTACTTTCCTCAGTGTCTGTGATATAAAATCCAAATGCTTTGGCTTAGGAGACATGCCTTTTGGGGTCTGTAACTCTTCACTGTCATCTCTTGCTTTGTTACCTCCTGCATATTTCAGAGCTGCTTACAACCTCTCCACTTACATGTGTCATCTTGGAAATCCCCTCTTCACCATGTCTGTGTGCTAATCCAACCCATCCTCAAGGTCAAGTATTACCTTCTCCAGAATATTGTCCAAAGCAGGTCATGGTCCTTCCTCTGTGCTCTCATAGTGCCATGTGCATGTACCTATCATATTACTTATCAGATACCAAGTCACTTACCATTGTTTTGCTCCCTGTCATTTCTAATTAACTATGCATCTTGAGATCAAGGACTGATTGAAAGTCATTAATTTTCAAATTACCAGAATCCAACACAGAGCCTGGCATAAAGCAGATACAACGTGAATGATAAGTTGGATCTACCTCTTTGGCCACTAACTAAGAACTGCATATAAAAGTTTGTTAGAGTTCCCCAAAATTTAACATTGGAACAGCTTTGAGATTTTGAAGAAGTTTAATCAGCAATTATACTTCATACACCTGAGCTACAGGCATATTAGAAACTGAGTACCCTTTTCATTATTCTTTTTTTTAAAAAGATTTATTTATTTATACATACAAGCTGGGGTACAGACCAGAGGTGTGGGGTGGCGAGAGGGTTCACCAGAGACAGAGTGGGGAGCAGAACAGGCAGATCAGAAATACACTGCTGAGGGGAGCAGCGGGCGAGGCAGGAGAGGTCTGCCGCACCATGTGGGAATCTCCCTGGCCGGGCGTCGAACTCGCATCGCTGCTGCCAACAGCTCCACAGCGCAGTGCTTGACTGCTGCGCCACCAGGGAGGCCCTCTTTTCATTATTCTATTGTAACTTGATTTATTTATGATGGCTTATCCACCCATCTATCCTCCACCAATGAGATTAAAAGTGCCTTATAAAGATAACATGCAATTCCAGAAGATAATTGTGTGGCTCATTGTTGGTTGTGATTCTCCTCTTTATGTTTATCAAACCCTAATTTTGCACAGGTAGCTACTTTCCCAGAAAAAATATGTACACTTCCCAGTGTCCTTCCCCGTTAGAGTTGGTCATAAGTTCTAGCTAATGAGAATAAGCAGGAATGGCACATGCCTTTTGACATTTGTGTTTCTTCTTCAGTCCTCGAATGAAGATTCCCTGCTGGAGTAGAATAGCCATCTTGAGAACACAAGACAATTGTGGGAGGGAAAGTTTACTTCTTTCCGGAGGGAAATATTTATTCTTTTGTGGTACAATGAGATTCTACTTGTTTCAGCACCTACTGGGGGAATTTCTCCTGCTCACAGCTAAGCCTAATTCTTAATTGATAGAATGATAAATATTAATAGTAGGTGAGAGATATGAGACAAAGTGTAAACAAGCCTAGGAACATAAAATACAACAATGAATATATTTAATCCAAAAACTAGTGCTATCAACTGGTAGGTACTTCCTATGAATAGGTCATATATTTGTTTCTGAGATGTTTAGAAGGTAATAGAGGGAAATGTGGTCAGTTATTTTACTATAAGAGAAAAAGCAAACTTAGAAGAAAATGAATTTTGATAGCCAGACAAGTCAGATATTTCTTTCCAAGGTTCCTTATAATAGGGACAGCATGACATAATAATCAATGTCTTGTCAACGTTCTACAGTGGCAAACATCTCCATGCTGCTCTGATAACTGATGGTGGCATCCTGAATGCAATGAAGCAAAACAATTAGAGTATTTAGACAAATAATAGGCCATGCATCTTCCAGGTCATCTGCCCTAAATAGGTTTTCTCTAATCGTTTTAGGTTAATCACATTAAAAATCAGATGAAAACTGTGGGCCTTTCTTTAGAAAAATACACAAGCACACCATATTTTATCTATAATTTTAAGGAGTCCAAGAAGTTTTGGTGTTAGACGTTCTAGGCTAAGAACCCAGCTCCAGAGTGGATTTTTTGTATGGAGTGTTATCTAAGTGTTGTCATGTAAGTAGGGTGGCCATCGGTCTTGCTTTGCCTGGAACTGAGGGTTTTTCTGAGATGCAGGACTTTCAGTGCTAAAACCAGGACAGTTCTAGGCAAACAGGGCTAGCTGATCATACTGTAGATAAATGCAGGGTCATATGCCTTAACCATCAGCCAAGTTTTTGTGTGCTATGCTATAAAAGCAAGTAGACATTTTTCCATGAAAATTTAAGGGTTTCCCAAGGATTTATGCTTCAGCTCATGGTCATCGAGGAACTTGCCCAGGAAGAACCAATAGACATCATCAAAATCAATTTTGAATCTACCTCAATGCACAAATGGACAAATGTGTTTCCAAAAGCCAACCCTTTGTAAAAACTACAATGACTTGTAACCAATACTTAACTTCACTGCTTTTTATGTCTCCAGAAATATTGACAATTGCAATTTCTTCATATATCCTCTGAAATCTTTTGCGAAACATATTCTGAAGTACCTAAGTAGACACACTTGCTATGTGGAAGTAAGTAGCCATAAGACAGTTACAAATTGGAAAGAGTCATCAAAAAATATGACTTTGATTTTAGAATGGTTGATTTTGGGTTTTAGAAATTAGGTTCCTTCTTTGTGTCAGTATTTGCACAGTAGGGCCAGCTTTTGGTAAAGATATGAAAAAGAATCTCTTATTAAGTCACTGTGCTAGGTCTAAGAGAATCATAAATATTATAATCTTATAATCTCTATAATAGGAAGGTTGACCCTCAAAAACTGGATAAGCACAAAACAAGGTTATCAGATACAGAGAAGCTAAAATCTCTATTTTACCTGTTTGGCAATTGTTACTGCCTGGTTGGTAAAGCTTCCCCACCTGCCTTTACTAGTAGCAGGTAGTAATCTCATGAAATTTTGAAGTGCTATCATTAGTCAGTGTTCTAAATTCCAGAAGTTTGGTCTATTCCCAGATGCAAAGGCTTGTAAAAGTCAGTAAGAATTACAAATAACCATGTATTATTCCTGACGATTTGTCTATAAGATAAAGATCTCTTGTTAGCAAAAGTTATGGAAGATGCTTGGAGCTACTGGTTGTGCTCTGACTGGAAAAAAGAAGCCAGGTCGTAATCTGCAAACACTTTGTGTATACATTTCTGGCAAAAGATTACAGAAGACACTTCCAAGACCTTCCAAATTTCCTCTCCTTAAAAATGTACCTAATTTTTACCTAATTTTATACTTAGGATTTTCTTTTTTCTTTTTAAGTGGCCCTCCAATTGTATAAGCTTCAATTCCCACAAAACATGCTGTCCTGTGCGAAGTCCGCTAGATCCTTATTTCCCTGAGAACTTATAGTTGCCAACAAGAGACCGTCATAAGCATTGTACAGAAGAGCTAATAAACCAACTTGAGCCAAGATCTAGCTTTCAGAAAATTGTTAAACTACCTAATTGTTCAATTGCAATAGAGAACAGAGGTGCTGGAGAAAGAGCTCAGGAGGTTGATGTGATCTGCAGGTTTTCTGAACACCAGGAATGACTATAAAAATAAGATACCATGCTTTAGGCGAGTTCCAGTCCTTAATATCAATCAAGCTTTGGCAAACTAGGCACTTTAGGTATAATCCTTGTTGGACAACAGAGAAAACTGATGAAAGTTGGGCCATATTATTTTGCATGATACAAATAGAATTATTCTAGTGTGCTTGGCTAACAAAAATTATAATCTTGTTATAAAAATTCTGCTTTGAGTGTGTATGTGTGTTCTCTATTCCTTCCTTCCATCCCCAGAGTTTTGGATGTGGGTTCTTCTATTATAAAATATGAAATCATTCTAGAATCTTCTTGAGTTAGTAAAGCCTTATATTTAAAAAAGAAAATAATGGGATTCCATATGTGATTGGCAATGTTCACCTTTAGCCAACTGATGCTAAGTTATGTAACTAGATCTTAGGCCTGCAGAGAAGCAGTCATTCAGTCTGGCAAATATAATAAGAATTATCGGGGCCTCCCCGGTGCCGCAGCGGTTAAGCACTGCGCTGTGGAGCTGTTGGCAGCGCACCATGTGAGCTCGATGCCCAGCCGGGGAGAATCCCACGTGGTGTGGCAGACCTCTCCTGCCTCGCCCGCTGCTCCCCTCAGCAGTGTATTTGTGATCTACCTGTTCTGCTCCCCACTCTGTCTCTGGTGAACCCTTTCGTCGCCCCATGCCTCTGGTCTGTACCCCAGCTTGTATGTACAAGTTAAAAAAAAAAGTTCCTATTTAAAAAAATAAATAAGAATTATCGTATCCCCTAAACAAAAGTAAATGACTCCCCTATAACTGATTGGTCTAGGTTTCAAGTGTCACAGATCTTTGGGGTAAGAATATGAATATTTAGGGGAAAAAATTCTCCCTCTAGAACTAAGAATGAAAACAGGTGAATTTCCCTTCTTTTACAGTCAACTCTCATCCCTGCCAACCTCAGTTCTGTTTGAATTATTCTGATTTTGAGTTGGAATAACTACTTTTCCTGTATCTTTATGGAAACCCATTATTTTTTTTCTGTGATTCTTGTGAAGGAACATTGCATTGGGATGCAAATATTGGTGTCCTAATAACACTAGTCTGTGCACTCCACAATAGTATCCTGTGACTTTGTGGATAATTGACATTAAATGTCAAGAGTAATATATATATGCCACAAAACAACAAAAAAAATATCATTGATTTAGTGGAGCAGTGATTACAGGAACTTTAACTGTCTCTCAAAATGAAAAACAGTCATTTGCATAGATAGAAGACACTGCCTTTCACAACTTGTCTAGGATTAGAGAGGGTGGATAGAAAATTTGTGAGCAACGTTAGTCTGAGGTCTGTTGGCAAATTTAAAAAACATTGTATGTTTGCCAATTCTCAGGTTATATCCCTGTAGAGTTTGAAAAAATGGGGGTCAAGGCTTATCAATTAGTCAAGAACATATCAAATTGGATGCTGAGATTCCTTTGTTGTTCATTTCTTATCTCATGCCTCTCCTTGCATGCTTCCAATTACTGATGTGCCCTTTGAAAGGAATAAAACTAGGACAAAGAGAAGTTGTATATACCACTCTGGGTGAATTGCAGGTCAGTGAATTTTGGCATTTTAGGTATCCAAGTAGAGAATGGAAAATGGGAACAGGGAAAGAGTCGTAAAAGTCTTGCAAGCTGCATATGAAGAGCTAGTTGACTTTAGGGGAAATTTTCTCAGCACTCTTGCAACTGAAAACTTCCACCTCTGTGAATTTCTTCTACATGATATAACTTAGGAATTTAGTAGTTTTTTATTATTATTAAGTAATATATTATATTGCCTTAACAAATAGTTTCCTGCTGTTTGTGAAGAGTCATCCATTTTCCCTTTGGTTAAAGGATTGTTCTTAACCGTTGGTTTTAACACTATACCAACTAATCTTAAGCTAAATTTGAATCAAACTTATTAAAACAAACCAAATCTCCTCTATTTTACAAAGAGCCTCCATTTTACAAAGACATATTCTGAAATATGATAAGAAAAGCTATCCTTTAAGTATTTCTAGACAAATTAAAAGCAGGAAATACCAAAGATTTCATGTGCTGAACTCTCATGAGATTTACTGCCCAATTTAGCAGTTTCAGCATGAGCCTCTCTACATTTTGATGCGAATTCCAAGTGGACTGAACTTGTAAAGCTTGAGACTTTGATCCATCACTTAGCATTTCTTTGATTTGGGGTTACATGTCACCATTAATCATAAAACTACAAGATCCCTTCAAGTACAGCTACTCGGGGTACTCTGTGGAATTAGCAGTATAAATGAATAAGCCAATAAACAAATCAAGTTGATCTATGAGTCTAATGATTCAGATTTAAGTCTAAAAATTATTTAGAATTTTATACTTTGTAGTAAGTTTTGGAATGGTTTAAACACATTTTCTGAGGGGGCTGATGTGACTTTCTGGACTGTCCTACTCTGCTTCCATGAGGAAATTTAGCAGTAAATGTGGAATCTGAAGGTACATATGACCTCCCTTGGGTTTGTTTTCAGTATAGCTGTCACTACATGCTTAATGCCCCTTTGACATCCTAGTAACGCATTAGTAAGACAATGAAATAAGTAATTACGTGAAATAGGAAAATGTTTGTGTAGGAAAATATTTGTGGAACAGATGGCTAATGATCCAAATGGAATGAAAGATTTATTTTTATTTCGGAAAAAAGGAGTTTGTATAATTCGCTTACTGGAACTTTTCATTGTTCCTCACTGGCTACATCAGAGGTTCTGAGTTTCAAACTCATGGAATGGCAGAGTATCAGTCTGTGATAAAAGTTTTACTGTTTCTAAGTTCAAGGAGGAGTAAAGATAATCATTGGAAATTTTTTGAAAAACTTATTTAAAAGTAAGATTTTTGTTGTTGTTGTTTTTCTGGGCTAATGCCCCTTCTACATTTTTTGGCATTAAGAGAAGTCATTTCCTTTTTGAAATGCTGATATTTGCAAACACAAGTTTGAGGAGAAAATGACTCAGTTGGGCAAGATAAAAACTTGGTCATCTTAAAATGTCTTTGAAATTTACAGGTCTATAAAATCCAAAAGTCTAGGTATCTCTGCCTTGTGAGATGATGATTAACTTTTTATTGTGACATAAGACTCTCCCTAGTCTGTCCATTATTTATTTTCCAGCTTCATTCTTTACCACTTTAAACACAGGAATTCTGGAATGAAGACATGCTTAATGAGTTGTATCATACACTTCCACACCCTATAATTCCCATCATTCCTTGTTCTCCTGGAAAATTCCTAATCATCCTTCAAAACCAGGGAGGAAAAATGTTCCCAGCTCCGTGAAATCTTCCATGACAACCCCATTTAATCTCCCCAGGAAGAGACAGGGTATTCTCTGTTTTCACTTCTTACTGCTTTTGGGTATGACGCTGGTCAGGTGATACCGTAATGATGGGTTTGGTCTACTGTGTTGTCCATAAAGAGCAAGATCCTTAGAACAATGATTTTTCTTTTCTGTTTTATTTTTTCATCTGTACCTAAGACAATGGTTGACACAATAAGTATATGATTGGATTTTAGATGGATTTGTCTAAATTCTATGTTGTAATTCTATCTTGTTTATTCAATTATTTAGTAATTTATAAGAAATATTATGTGCCTATTATGTATGCTGATAGTTATAAAATATAAATAAATATAGCTGTTATTTATAATTTGCTTATAATTAAACTGGAAAAGACAAAGAATCATAATAGAAATTGACATCACCAAAACATAAAATGATCAGGGACCAGGACAGCATATGTTATGTGTGAATCAATGGTGCCTAAGTGGGTTTCTCAACTTTTACCAGGAGACTTTGTTAGAGTTTACATTGGCTAGAGATTCCAAAGAGGATATGGGAATTGATAGGAATATTATGAACCATCTGTGCTATGCAGCCAGGATCACACAAAATCAGAATCTTTCCTCCACCCACTTCACGACCCTTTGACTTTTCTGCCTGTTTATAGCTTTGCCTCATCCCTCATACTTGACACTCAGGACTACTTTTATGTCTCTGATCCTTCAATTTTTCCTCCTCAACTGTAATTGATACTTGCTGGTTGATTTTGCAGCCTTCCATAAAGGCCTAGGGTAAACAATCCACCTGGCACTTTCTAGTCCAATCCTTCTATTTTATTGACAAGAAATCTGAGATCTGGGGGTGGCTACAACTCACCTAAGATCATCCAACTATCATTAAGTTTCTATTTCCAAAGTTTTCCCCAGTCTCCTACTTTGTATATACTTGGAATATCTTAAGATGTTCAAAGTAAATTGAAATGTGGTCTTTCTGAATTGAGTTTTTTTGCTTGCATGAAAGCTTGTTCACTGATAGGTTCACTTGAGGCAAAGGATTTATAGGTCATGGCAACAACTAGGTATGAGTGGATTTTCTTTATATGAATTCTACTTGGTTTTGGCTTTACAGTTTTCTCCTTATTAATAATGTTGAAATGTTGAGTAGAAATAATAATTTAAAGAAGGAGGTCATGAGGAAACTACACCAGGAAAATTTCATCAAGAAGTCGCTCTGAGTTCTACACTGTTAATTATATGAGAACTACTGGCTTTCTCTGGATCCTAGTTGATTCATAAGTAAATTTAGGAGGAGGAAACTATCATCACTAAAATCTCTTACAATTTCAAATTTCAAAAAATGATTTGCATAAATGTTTTAGTAAATCATGTACTTTTTTTGCTGAGTTGTGTGCTTAATTAAAAATTTTCAAACTATACAGATATATATAAAATAAAAACAGAGTTTTGTAATTTATATACACACATCCCTCATATAAATACATGTTCTTATACACTCCCAACCACACTCATATTTAGAAATATAAGACACTCAGCCCTATTTATACAAATTCACCTGTAGAGTAATTTTCAAAGTGGTTTCCCTAAGTCCACAAGAAAAAAGCAACAACAAAATACCTTTCAATCTAATTTAGAATATGATAAATGGCATGCAAACAGGAATAACTTGCAGAATTAAACTCCATAGAACTCTAGTGATTATTTTCAAGGAAATAACTATCTTTATTCCTAATTGCAATAAAGTAGAAAAATGTCAAAGGTCATTTTCATCTTTATTCAAATCACTAGGTTTAGTTTGTTTTTAAATCAACTTTCAAGCAGTATTTAAATATGATTTACTTTAACTTAAACCAATTTTTAACTATTATATCTACTCAGATGTGACAGAAATCCCAGCTTTCCACTGTTTTGTTTTTGTTTTTGGATGAAATCTTTGTTGTTTAATGAACTTCAATATTTATATTTAGTTAAAGCTCTGCTATCATTTATAACCAGATGAGACAGCCATGGGAAGATAAATTGATAATTTATTCCTCTTGCATTAGGGAAACAGTTCTGTATTTACAATATGCTTAGAATAGCAATTCCCTGCCTGGCCTCCTAATATTTGTGTACATTTTATGGCAGAGTGTGACTTTCAAATTAAAAATGATTTGTTGCAAGAGTATTGACTAGGAAATGCATTCTGAGAGGAGATAGCAGAGAAGATGTAATGAGATTTTTCACAACCCTAAGCCCTGGGCTATTCAGTAATTTTTCTTCTTTAAAACTTAGAGGAAGAAAGGGATCCTCGAACTGAGTGACAGATGTTAAGTCAGGAAATGGGAAACTCCTCCTTCCTCAGTGCCTGGAGTCATCTCCATGACCTTTGTGGCCTTGTTGAAAGGTTTTCACTGGATTGAATGACAACATGGAGACTTGGATAATACTGCAAATCCGAGACTGCTAGTGTGACTGGAGAGCCTCGACCCTTGCCCGGAGTGGTAGTTCAGACCTAGGCTAGGGATGAGGTGTGAAGGGCTTTGAGCTCTGGGTGGTCTGGCAGGGTCCAAAGTCCTCCCACCAAGAGGACACCCAAGAGAATTCTGCAGCCTGCTCCTGCCCTGGTTCCTGCCCTGTATCTCTGTGTCTGGCCTCAAAGGCTTCCCTCAGTGGACCCCAACTGTCACTGAGGAGTGTGGTACCATTTGACCCCGATGATTTCTAGAGTCAATGTAGGCTGCATACATAGACAACCACTTAATGTGTCAGAAAGCCACTGCAACATCCAAGCAATAATGTGGCTACAGGACAACCAGCAAATGGTGCAGCTCAGAACAGACTCAAGGTCCCACAGAGAGTAACAATGAGTTCAGGCATAAGTAACAGAGAAATGGTTCTGTGAACAGGCTCTCCCCTGCCAGTCCCAGTTTTATTGAGATATAATTGATGTATAATACTGTATAAGTTTAAGTGTATAAATGGACAATGTGAAGATTTTATATATGTATATATAGAGAAATGATTACCATAATAAGATTAGTTAACACATCCATCACATAGTTACCAATTTTTCCGTCTTTGTGGTAAGAACTTTTAAAATCTCTCTTAGTAACTTTCAGCTACCCCATCAATATAGCACTATTAACTACCTCATACTGTACACCACATCCCTAGACTTTATGCATCTTTTAACCCATTCCCTATCCTTTCTCCCCACAATCTTTTCTATGAGTTCCTTTTCTATGAATTCAATTTTTTAAAAAGTATTCCACATAAAAATGAAGTCATACTGTGTTTGCCTTTTTTGATTTGAGCAAGACAGAACTTTTCATGCCAAGTTTTGTTTAGTACTGTGAAAGCAGTGAAATAATACTGTTATGATTTAAGCTTTTTAGTAGGAAGTTCAAGAGATGTTTTTGTTTTCATTTGGTTTTTAAGAGATGTTCATTACTAAGTCTAGTCAGTTTATTATCTTCCTTAAATTCAATGTACTTTTTCAAAACCTGAGTCTTTTGTAATTTATCACACATTGAGTCTCTTCTCTCTTACAAAATGCATGTATCCAATGTGTATTATTTTCATTCTCCCATCCTTGTTGGATGACCTAGTAAGCCATGGAATATGTGCCTCTAACAGCTTTCCCTGCATCTCCCTGTGTGTAACCTGCTGCCAAGCAGACGGAAATGGTGTTTATCACGTTGGGGCAGGTTTTCACTGCTGATAAGCATCAGCTGTGTAGAGAACAGGCATGAGGAAGTTACATAAGCATTTTCTGTGACAAGAAGAAAACATGGAAAAATTGGGACTCCTAACAGGGAGTTAAAAAAATTATGACTCCTAACAGAATGTTTCACTCAGAGGGACCAGCCTGTATTCTCAACCAGGGTGAAGAGGCAGGGGAGAAGTCTATGAAAGAAGAGTTCTCCAGGAAGGAGGAACAATAAAGAAGACAGAGTAAACAGAAGGAAAATGCCTTATATCTTGGAATGTGGCACGATGATTTTATTTGAATTAATTGGGCCTAGAACAATAACACTTACAAAGCCATCAGCCATTAGGAAATTCATTGAGGCATAACCTATCATTTTTCTTTGATCAAATTCTGCTGATTGTGGCGAAAGAGTGAAATGTAATTCCTCACCAATTGCTTGGGATTTACTCCAGGGAATCTCCCTTGGTCACTGACTAGCATACCTTTATCAGACTAATTGTCATACTTGTCTCTCTCTCTCTCTCTTTTTTTTATTTACTGTCACTAAGGAAATAAAAGCTAGTTAGTTCCTTTGTGTGTGGGTGTGGGTATGGGTGTGTGTATGGGTGTGTGTACAGGAGAGGTATTGATGGGCTGGAAATTGAAAGGATCAGAGACCCAGGGGGTGGAAGCACCAATGGAGGGGGCCTTGGTCATGATGAAATCCTGCCAGGAAGGCTCTTCAGATTTCCACGAGGACCATTTCTGTGATGACAAGTTTTAGGCTGTGATCAGGTCAAGGAGAAACAAGAGAATAGAGGTAAAAATCTTTGAGAATGAGCAGATAGAGAAGCTTCAAGTTGAAGTGTTGAGGTGTGCCCATTAAGAGTTATCAAAAAAAAAAAAAAGGCAAAAATTTAAATAATAAAGAAATTTGTAAAATGTAAGTTAAGAATCTGTGTCCTACATCTTCATACTGACACTCTGGAAATATTCATTTTTAAAAATATGCTCATTTTGTTGGTTGGAAGTCAGCGCAGGCTTTACTCTAGCAAGGGGAGGGGATAGCAGGGTTCTGGAGGTATTATGTTTCTTGTTCTGGTGCTAGTTATACATTTGTATTGAGTTGTGAAAATTCATCAAACATTAATATCCTTTTTTGGTCTGTCATATTTAAAATATTGACTTAAGCTATATTTACTTTTAAATATTTCAGGTTTACAATAAGAGACTAAAAATAATGCAGCAAACACAAATATGTATAAGCCTACTACCCAATTTAAGAAATAATATGTTATAAGGACCCTGTGTATCATGACGTGAGCAAATATCTTTCCCCCACTCCATCTCCAGGTAATCTTCCTTTTGTAGTTTTTCTTTCCTATATATTTATACTTTTGCCAAAAATATATTCATAAATAATTTATATACTGTTTTGAGTGCTCTATGGTTTGGTGCTGCATGTAGTTCTCTGGAATTTGTCTTAATTTTTTTACATTGAAGTGAAAGTCACTATTTTAACTGTGAAATTCAGTGGGATTTAATGTATTCACAAAGTTGTGCAACTACTAGCTAGCTCTGGTTTCATAATTTTTTCATCACCCCATAAGAACACCCCTTGCCGATTAAGGAATACCTCCCCATTTCCCTCTTCTCACAGCTCCTAATAAACTCTGACTTGCTTTCTGTCTCTATAGATTTGCCCATTCTGAATATATCATATAAAATAAATCATACAGTATGCGACTTTTGTTGTCTGGCTTCTTTAAGTTAGTACAGTATTTTCAAGATTCATCTAAGTTGTAGCAAATTTCAGAACTTATTTATTTTTGATTAAAGTCATCCTAGTGGATATGAAATGGTATCTCATTCTGGTATTAATTTGCATTTCCTTGAACAAGGATGTTGAACATTTATTCATGTGCTTGTTGGCCATTCGTACATTTACTTTGGAGAAATGTTTATTCATGTTCTTTTCCCAGTTTTTAATTGGATTACTTATTATGATTATGCATATAATTTTTTAAGTTGCTAGAGTTCTTTATGTATTCTGGAGTTCTAGAGCTCTTTAGTTGCCAGAGGTACTCTGGATACTAAATGTTTACCAGATATATGATTTGCAATTATTTCCTGCCATTATTTTCGTTGTCATTTCACTTTATTAATAATATCCTTTCATCCATGAAAGTTTTAAATTTTGATGAAGTCTATTTATCAATTTTTAAATTTTGTTTCTTTAACTTTTAGTATCATATATAAGGAGGTTTTGCCTAACTCATAGTCATGATTATTTGTTCCTCTATTTTCTTAAAAATTTTATGGTTTTTACTTTTACATTTAAGTTTCTGGGCCATTTGGAATTAATTTTTATATGTGGTGTGAGGAATGGCTTCAACCTCATACTTTTAAAAATGGTTGCTCAGTTGGCTTAGTACCATTTTCTGAAAAAAAACATTCTTTCACTGTTGAATTGTCTTAGCACCCTTGATGAAAGTCAATTGGCTATCCTTGTGCCAGTGCAACACTGCTTGAGTACTGTCACTTTGTGTTAAAACATTCATATGTTTCCATATAAATTTTAGAATCCGCTTGTCAACATTTACAAAAACACAACCCTAATTTTTATATGGACTGCATTGAATCTGTGGATCTACTTGTCATCTTAAAACATTAAGTCTTCCGATCCATGAACTTGGGATGTGCTTCCATTTATTTAGATCACTCTAATATCTCTCAACAATGTTTTATAGTTTTCAGAGTTTAAGTTTTATCCTTCTTTGCTAAGTTTATCCTGAAGTATTTTATTCTTTTATATTACATTATAAATATAATTCTTACCTTAATTTAATTTTTGGATTTTTCATGGCAAGGGAATAGGAATACAATTTATTTTTGTTTCTTGTTCTTGGGTCCTGCAACTTTGATGAACATATTTATTACTTCTCATAGATTTTTAGTGGATTGCCTGATATTTTCTTTATATAAGATCATGTCATCTGAAAATAGTTTTCTTTCTTTCTTTTCAATATCTATATGTCTTTACATCATTTTCTTCCCTAATTGCTCTGGCTCTACCTTCAATACAAAGTTGAGTAGCAGTGGCAAGTTAGGTATTCTTGACATGTTTCTGATTGCAGGAAATTTCATTGATTACCACTCTGTTATTATGCTCTTTAAATTTGCGTTAGGTTTAATTTGTTTTTCCTTCTAGTTTCTTAAGTTGGAAGCTTAGGCTATATATTTTAGATATTTTTACTTTTGAATATATGCATTTAATGCTACATATTTCCCTCTAAGCTTAGGTGCATCTCACAAATTTTGGTATTTATATTTTTCTATGTCTTTGCTTTTAACCTAAATGTCTACATTTAACTGGGTTTACTATAGACATCATATAGTCTATATGTTTTCAATGTATCCAAATGATTAAATGTATTTATCTTTCTACCTACTACCTATCTTTCTATCTATTTAAAACAAGAGAAATTGATTTTCCTGACATTTTTCTCAATTAAGTCAAGGTCCTTTTCTTCCCCCAAATGCATGTAATCATTGGACGGTAATAGGACACCTTTTAAAACAGTTTTCTTGGATTTTTCTCAGAGCTACAATATTCATTTCCTAAGTCACTTACTTCAGGAACACTTATTGGAAACTGAACATCATGGGTTGAGACTTGATTATGTAGCTAAGGAGCCAGAGGAGTCCAGGGGGGTAAACTACTAAGAAGAAGAACCCTGACTCTCAGGAAACTTTTCTAAAATTCAGAATTACTTCATCATGTGTGGTGATTATGCCTAACATAGCAATGATTTGTATTGAGTGCAAGCATAGAGTTTACATGAAATCAGGTTCAACACTCTTGATTCAGAAATGAGGAATCTCTTACCACAATCTACTTGGCTAAGTTTGTATACAGGAAATTCTATTTTCCTTGTGTTTTTGGCAGAATGGAGTAAGTTACATTAGTATATTGTTGCTATGATTGTTTTACCATTAAGACCCATCCCAGCAGCTACTTAGATGAATGCTTATGAGTGATTATGAAGAGCAAGAAATTGCTTTCTGTGCTAGAGGTTGAGATGCTTGTGTATGCATACATGTGCACATATATGTGTTTTGGAGTGCTACAATAAATAAGATGTCCTAATCTTGAGGTGTACTGCATATACCTAACCATTTTTTCAGTTATTTGTCAGTATTATGGATTTATTTTTATATTAAATGTTTTAATCTATAATTTAATTTTCCAAATTGCATTTGCCAATTCCTATTTTGATTCCTTTTTATTGAACTAGAATTATCTTTGTTTCTGGATACCCTAACTTCCAGCTAGGAAAATTTGCTTATATAAATGACTACTGTTTAACAATGCACAACTGACAGAATTGCTTTCCCTGGGCAAAATTGTTAGAAGAGCCTAAAAACATTAGGGTTAGTTTGACTTGGTTAAAAATTTGACTGAAAAAAATATGTATATATAAAAAATTGAATTGTGCATAACTCAAATGTCTTCCTAAATATATTTTAAGATTAAAATAATAACACTTCTTTACATGCTTTAAAGGTCTTATTCTAATCATCCATGAAGTCGGCAAATAAATAAACGCCTATAATTTAGAGAAACTAATCACCAAATATTTGCAGCATTTTTCTTTTCAAATGTTTGAATTGTTGATTTTATTTCAGAGTGGTTCTTAATTTATCCAAGCAGACTTGTCAGCCTATGCTATTACAGGGACTCCTCAAGTAAAATGACAGTGTTAGTATGTATTTCCATTATTGCAGAAACTACTTTTTTTTAAAGTGCCTTTAGTAGGATTCTGGGAATTCACTATAGGTTAACAGTGGGGCTCCCACCATTTAGAATTCCTTTCTCCTAATGAAAGGAGTCTGAACCCTTGAACTTTGTCAGGGACTTAGGCATGTTCCCTGGGCCTGATTTTCATCCTCAGAAAATGGAGGTCAGCTACATGTCAAGAATAAAGGAAGGGTCAGATTAGAGTACTTAAGGACTTTGCACATGTCCAGATGACATTAACGTGTTGACCATGGTGTCTGGAACCGGCTAAGCACTTGGTGAGTGAGTGAACAAACGAATGATTGAGTAAATAGTGTGTAAAAATGACAAGAAATATTCAGGGAAGCAATTAATTATAAGCTTGGTGAAATGTCTTATGTAAGTAAGTAATTTTTACATTGTCTTATAATTTCTTACAATGTCTTTTCCTGGGTAAATGGACATTATAATAAAAAAAAAAAGCAACAAATCCCAATATGTTGCTTTTCCAAGGAATTAGGGCAATATAATTTGGCAGTGCATTGTTCATAAAAAATGAATAGTGAAAATGCTAAATTAGGAATGTAATGATTTTACCATTTCTTGTAGAAATTGACTTTATGACCACCTTACCTGATGATAGTGCCTATGTCTCTCATTACCACTTTGTAACCTCATTTATACAGCTTGATAAACAACTGTGTGTGTGTGGAACTTGAGGGAGAAAATCATGCTGCATTCTAGCTTTATAACTATAGTGGGTTTACAAGTGGGTGTATCAGGCTTAATATTCTCTTTATTTTCTCTTATTCAGCTTTTGATTCTGAGCATCTATTCTATTAGATTGGGGAAAAAAAGGGCTAACAAATTTCTAGATATCTGTTAAACCCACTTCTTGGGGGCTTGCCAAGTTTCTGGGAACTCACACAATGTGGGATTTGGGGAGGGAGGATATAATTTGTCTTATTCTAATTATTTGTATTCAGGATGACTACTGAGGTGTCCCTTATCCCTACTTGTTAGATCTTAAAGGCTTCATCAGATGACACCCTGGCTTCTGCTTGGAGCATAGGAATTTTAGGCCATTTTGCTTCCTACTCTCCAGGGTCTTTGTCCATGGAACCCCGCGTTTGCACCATATGGTGACCTTGTTGGAATGTTGTAGTGTACTTCTCTCATCCCTGCTCCCTCTCTCACTCCTCCCGCCCCCAACTCCAGCAAGAACTTTTGTCTACCTGAGAAGGGATCCTTCTCTGTATTTCCCCAAGACCTTAGTCTGTATCATTTAGTGAAACAAATGTGAGAAAGACATAGGGAATTTTGGTGTTCTGTTCTGCCACTTATCTCTTTTATAGCCAATTCCTGCTTAAAAGAGAAAGAGAAAGGGAAATTTACAATGAAGGAAAATATGCAAACAAAAAAATTAAGAAAATCCGTAGGTTACATCTCAAAATAACACAACCAGATTAATAGCATGCAAATGGAAGCTAATATTTTTAAGTGTTTTCTCTTTTGCAGGCCCTCAGCTTGATTCCTTCAGATATATTACTTCATTTCATCATTACAACAAGGCCATAAATGGATGTGAGTATCCCCTTTTTACAATCAGGAAACTGAAAGTTGCAAATATTATGTAACCTGTACAAGATTTAATTCGAAGTCAAGTCATCAAAATTCTATGCTCCATACTTTATTTATTTTATTCCAGTTTACAATCCTATAAAAATAATGGTCAATAAAAACTAGTTAGCAAATGAGGACTGTGGGATGCTATGCAAAATTATATTAGATCAGCTAAAATCTATCTAGAGACGTTTGGGCTGAGAACCAGGGTCTAAAAGCTATGTTCTGGATAACAACAACTTGCAGCACACACAACAAATAGCTGCTTAACTCAAATGTCCCTCAGCTGGGGAATGGAGAAACAAACTGTGAGGCTTTGCAATGGAATACTACTCAGTAATAAAAAGGAAAAATAACTGATATATTCAACAATGTGGATGAATTTCAAATGCCTGATAAAAGAAGAGAGACAAAATGAAAAGTATGTGTTTTTATTTATATGGCACTCTGGAAAAGGTAAAATTTTAGAGACATTTCATATTTTGATTGATGTTATGGTTACATGACTATGTGTTTATCAAAAATTGAAGAATTATGCACTAAGTGAGTGACTAAAACTGTATATAAATTGTACCTCAATTTTTAAAATGGAAGGAAAAAGCCCAAAGTTGTTGAGGACAAGCTGCTTTATTAAGCTTGTTATAAATATCCTAACTTATGATTTTCAGGTAAAATTTGAAAAACAGAATAGATTCAAGCCCTTAATGTACAGCTTTCTCTTTATACATTACCCACCAAAAACCTAGAGAACCCCCAGTACTTTATTTTGTCAATCTTCAACCTATCTGAAATTATGATACTTTATACAACCAATGACAAGAGAAAATTACCCTTTGCTTTCAGATCAATATGTTTTAATGTACTTGCTATTATCTGCAAATCAATGAAAGCTACCAAATTAGTCATTGAGTAATTAATATTGACCTTTAATTAAACTTAGATTAGTTGGCTGTTGCTTCAGTTGCTCTCAAAATGACTATATTTGGTAACATAATATTTTGTACATAGAAGATTGCTGACAATTGCCAAAACTTTCAATTGCCAAATAATGCATGGGATTGGTATTTCAAAACTAGGGCAGTGTGGGTATTATCAGTTGATGCATTTGAAGAATAATCTCTGAAGCCTTGAGCATCTAATCTTGATAGGCCAGTATAATCCTTTGACTCTGCCTTCCTACCTCAGAGTAGTTTCTTGACTTCCTCGATTCTGGGCTGTGTGGTGGCATTTGGGTGACAATGAAAGGAAAGCAGCCAGCTTGGCAAATACATACTGAGAGGCAAAGGGTTTCTTATTGAAGAAAGCAAGCATCCCAAAAAACAGTAATAGAAAACAGAGAACAGAAATTGGGGGGTGGGCTCTAGCTAGGGATTTGGGGAGCTGTTTTTTTTTTCTATTAGAAGAGAGTACAGTAAAAAGAGAGATTAGGGGTATTTGAATATGTTTTTCATGTGATATAAATAAAATCCTCTTTTGGAATTTAAAAAAGAGTGCACTAAGAATTTGAAGTGCTTTCCAGTTATTTCTGGACATTAAAATTGGTTTTTCACTCAAAGGTGACACTATGCCAAGATGGGCCGTGAAGAGGCTCAACTTTTATGAGTAACAGAGCTGTCAAAGGCTTCAGGTTGACTTTCAAGAAAAGCTGTTTAACTGCCAATGATATGTAATTTAATGAAGGAAAAATAAGAAGCCGTTAAGTTTGAGCTAATAGGAAATGCTGAGGAAACAATGATATTTTTCAATATCCTTCAGCATTATCCTGTCAATCTTCAAGGAATGAAAAACTAAAATCATGAGCACTTGTTATGAAAAACAGTTTGTCACTATGAAGCCAAGCATATCTGTCAGGACCTGAAAGTGAATCCAAATCCAAATCTTTAGACAACATGTATGAACAAGTCTTCAACTCAAACTTTGCTCATTAACACAGAAGAAGAAAGTTATTCTGTAGTTACAGAGATTATGAATTGTATGACTGCTTTTGTTATTATATTTATATTTGTGGGATTTTTTCCTCCTAGTTCATGTAATTTATGGTATATTAGTCAGCTTCTAGGTAGTCCAAATATAATTTTTAGTTACCACATTTATCTTCCAAGACATCAACAGAGATATTTGACCAGAGATATTCCTTTGGTCCCACCACTATACCAACATTGTTCCTACGACCGCCAAACAGCTTCTGCTGTTCTAAAACTTTGAGTAGGAACCCATACAATTTCTTTCAACCGTTTGCCTTGGTTTTACATGCTTTACCGTGTATATATCTGTGTGTTGGTGTATATTTGTTAAAGAAGCTGATAATGGGGAAAGAGATGTAGGAAGAAAAGGCACGGGGAAAATGCTGGCAGGTGTGCTCTACTTTCCCTAGAGGATGGGAGAATGGCCTTGAGCATAGCACATGTGACAGTTAGGAGGGTTGATAATGAAGTAACATGTGTTGGTGGAGTGACTTTTTTTTATCTATATCCATGGGATTTGGCAAGTCTTGCTGTTTTGGAGTCTCTTTGCAGTTTGGGGTCCTCTTTTTACTGTTGGGCCCTACTTATTTCCCTGCCTGTGTGGTGTGTGTGGGATCCACAAGTGATCACAGTCAAAGCAAGAGCTGCTTTAGGAAATTGGGAGCTGTCTGTCCCTTTCTCCAGTGCCAGCTAATGGTGTGGGAAGGTATGTGCTTATTTGAATGGCTCTGCACTGCTTTGGGAAATTCTCTTTTTCAGGCATAATGAATTTAAGCTGCCTGTATACTTGGTTTTTAGGTGTTTTTGACTTGTACTGTCACTCTTGCTAATCACACTCATTTATATTTGAAGGGAGCAATAAAGACTAAAATAGTTCTGTACCTGAAAAACAGCACCTCAGAGTCCTAAGACTTTATGCTTGTCTTTATTTCCTTGAGTGTAAGTGGTCAATAGTATTTAGTTATTTGCTGGATATGCATTTTTTATCCAGGATGACTATAGCCAGAACTCAAAACATGGTAACATTTGACTTTCCTAAGTAAGTCAAATGTCACGTATTCCACTTGATATCGATGGGAGACAAACTAAAGATACCAAAGACTCACTGTGGTCTTTAATGGGAGGATTCTAGCATTTGTTGATCTTTTGATTTAGCAATTGGCTGTGTCAGGCATTGTTCTGGTTGATGGGTTTACCACTGGTTCAGGGCAACCAAGTCTTTGTTGGAATGCTGCCTACCTTCTGGTGCAGGAGTAACATGGCAAAGTCAGTAACATGTTTTGTTCAGAGGGTGTTTCGCACTGAACTTCTCTGAGTTCATTTCTCCAGGAATTTCATTCATTACTTCTGACAGAGCTGCTCATTATTTTTCTTTACAAATGAATTGGTGAAGTGATGTGCATTATAGATACACTCTAAACCTCAAATATTTCTAAACCTCAGGCACCTGAGTTCTGGTAAACATAAGCATTTGCCTTGAATAGAGGAAATCACAATAACAAGCTGAAGTTGTTATAGCAACAATGAGAACACTACTCTATTCAGAAACCATCATTTTTTCTAAAGTGATACAATTAACACTGGAGACTGTATCATTTACAGCTTTCCTTGTGACTCACAGCTCTTCCCATTCCAGTCCCAAACAGATGGAAAGATGTGAAACTTAAACAATAATTCAAATATAGGTATATGAAGTTGCTTTTAAAAATTTTGACAAGCTTTTAAACCTGTGATAGATTTACATTTCTTTCTTCCCATACCAAATTTCAAAAAATGCATCTACAAAAAAGAAACTTTTTCCATTTCTTCAGAGGATACCTAAAATATGTTCATCTAGACAAGTATCTTTATAAGACCAAAGAAGAGCACAGGATGGAAGATCATAGCCCATATGGGCTATGGAGCTAAGATGACTGGATTTGAATCCTGGCTCTGTAATTTACAGTCCAGTGAGCTAGGACAAATTACTTCCTGTCTTGCTGTGTCAGCTACCTCAGCTAGGCAGTGAAGATGGTAAAGTGCCTACTCCATGTGGTTGTTGTGAGGACCGAGGAGATGATACACATTACATAAAGGGTTTTTGCCCAGAGAAAGCAGAACAAAAATGTTAGCTCTTTTTATATCTGGTGCAGGTATTTGCATTTGAACGGTGTTTGGTTTTGGCAAAATGAAATGTTAGTTGCCCAATATTTTCTTAAATTTCTCTCTAAAACATAGAAATTAAACATATGGGGATCTCTATTTTGCCTACATTTTCTACCCAGAGGATGGTTCACAAAGCTATGTATGGTGCCTTTGGCGTCTCTTATTTCTTGCTTGCAAGAACTTATTTAGGAGTGAATTGCTGAGGATTGTGTCCATCATCTATCAAAACATACATTTGTTGCATCTGTTTGTGTACTTACATTTCTCTTATTAGAGTCTAACCTCCTTGAGTGTAATGATAATACACTTTTGTGTTTCCTTAACGTAAGGGAGGTGCTCAATAAATTAGAATCTTAATATTGAGAGTAGAAAACAGGAAGGAGGAGAGCACAGTGGACTATGGTGGAGGACTATGGGTGCTTTGGTAGTGGGAGAACTGTGGTGACCACACCCGAGGGGAGAAATCCTATATTGTGAAAAAATAAACAAGGATGCTTAAAGAATAAAAGTGAATAAAAACATATTAATATTTCCTTTTCTATAACAAACTTTTTGCAAAACTTCTATCCTGCTAATTTTCATTCTCTGAAACTGAGATTTTTAAAAAATTTCCTCAATTCCTTCTTCCACATATGGGCATAAACCCATAATACATGTTATACTAGCTTTAATTATTCATTTATTTTACTAACCACTAACTTTAGCTCAACAATTTTCAGACTCTTTAGAGCCCACCTTTACCTACCGGATTTGCTCCTTTTTTCTGACACAGTTTTTGCTCTATTTTTACTCCAAAGTAATTATTGTGCTTATCACTTTTGAGTGCCTTTCTGTCTGGGTCTATCTGATTCTCCAACTTAGCAAGGTCATTTTGAATTCCAATCCCATCTGTTAAGGAGTACACTTTTTCTCCAGGTGACAATGTCAGCTAAATCAATGTGTTTTCTATTTCTTTCCTATTGTTGAAAATTAAAGCATATAGCGCTGGCTGCTTTACAAATACATGAAGTATAAATACTAGGTTATTCTCCAAAGCTATACGACCAATAGTAGATATGTGAAGAGTTATATCTATTGAGGGGATTGTTGTTTTGTAGAAGACATTTTTATGTTGGAAAAACTTGATTGTGAGGACAACTGACTCAATGAATCTGTTTGATTCTCAGTGCCCTACAACCCAGTATTTCAGTTTACTAAACCAAGAGTTAGCCTCATGTAATTTTTTACCTAAGCTTATTTCAAAGAAAACATTTTAGTTTATCTAATAGATATCTGTAGTGTCGTATAAGTAGATGTAAATAAAAAATTTAGCAAACCAGCAACTAGACTATACCCTAATATTTGTGCAGTTCGGTGAGCAACTTATTATAGATTTGTATAGGTTTTAGAAATAATTGGTGGAGTCTTAATTTTTATTAGGTGGTGCTCTGACTCTGAGTTATGTTACCCCAAAGAAAAAGATGAACCAGCTAATCAGATTCATTTATTGTTTCATTTGATGGAAATAAGTCTGAATAATGTGTTTGCAGATGAAAAGAAATCATTATCATTTTTATCTTGGAAAATTACCTCCTTATTAAGAATTTAAGATAATTTCTTGAGAAAAGATGCATCCAAAACAGTGCTCAACTTTCCTGGTGTTTATCCAAGCAGTTCATGCACTTCGCAGGTCATGGAGAATGACCTGAGCTCTTTACACCACCATCCAAAGGTTTCTGTCAAGTCCGCAGGAGAATGCCATTTCATTGCTCTTTCAGTCAAATAGACCTACAGCAGTTTGTTTACATGGTCACCTCCTAGACATTAGAAGTAATCATGACAAAAAAGATTTACAGTTAAAATTTAAGCTGAATATTAGTGCATTAATTTGCTTCACTGAAAAAAAATATTTTACAGAGATATGAAGACTTTTCTAAGTCAAGACTGAAAAGGTCTGGGGCTTTCAGCCTGATGTTTTGTTTTGCCCTATTGGGGCTTTTCTTTAGGTTGTAAATTCCAGCTTTCTAATGTCAGATCCCTCCTTTGTTGAGCTTTCAGGCATTTCTGGAATTACTCAGCAAAGGGACTTTGACAATTCCCTGCCCTGTTCTTAGGTCATAGCGCTGATTTACGGCTTGAGGAGGTTCTCTAAACAGTAGATGAAATTGGTGAAATGTTATCCATTTATTAAAGTGGGTTCAGGAATTCCTCCTGCTAATCAGTGGGAATTGTCCTAAAATAAATCAGCCCTGGATGCATCGACTTACTGCTGTTTTGTGAGTTTTAATGCAGGAAAATGAAAGTCACCTGTAGAGAAATTGTTTAAGGGAAAAAGCTGAAGAGAATACTGATTGTGTTATGGAAAATGCTAAATCTGCTACTCTGGTTGATAGCAGTTTCAAAAATGCTGTTCTTAATGTAAACTCACAAACTCAATATTTATTCAGCCAACATTTATTGTTTGTGATTTCTTACATTTAGGTACTGCTAATGCTACTGTGGACATAGCAGAGAAAAAGACAATCTCTCCACCTTTTGTAACTTTATGGGGTACAGACATTACATAATAGCAAATAAATATAGAGGAAAATGGCAAATAGTGTTAAGGGTTCTGAAGAAAAATACAGTATAGGAGGGGTATTTTAGGTGTATATAAGTATTCTAATGCTGCTTTAACAAAATACCCTAGATTTAGTGGCTTAAAATAACTTAAATTTATTATCTTACATTTCTGTAAGTTAGGAGTCTTATACTCTTAAAGCCCTAAAATCAAGGCATCAATAGACTCTAGGAAAGAATCTCTCTTCCTTGCCTTTTCTTACATTCCTTGACTCGTATTTCCCTCCCTCCATCTTCAAAGCCAGCAATTTCACATCTCATTGACACTTCATTGTTGTCACATTTCTTTCTGACCACAGCAAGGGAGGGTTTTCTTATTTTAAGAACTTATAAGGTTAGGTTGGATTCATCTAAATAACTCCAGACAATCTCTTTATTTTAAGGTCAGTTAATTAGCAACCTTAAGTCTATTTTAATTCCTTTTGCCACATAAGAAACCATATTCACTGAAATTATCTGAGATTTGGCCAGTGGGCCAGAACCTTTCAAACCAGGTCCTGTGTCCCTTTGACATTCTTCATTTGGGAATCATCAGTTTATAGGGGTATTTAAATCCATGAGAAAGAATAAGATCAGAAGATGAGTCTAGATAGTGAAGGGAAGATATAGCCAAAGTCTGAATCTTGGGGCACGATAACATAAAAAGTCAGGGAAAAAAGGAATAAGCAACAAAGGATACTGAGAAGAAATGGCCACTGAGGTAGAAGGAAAAGCAGTATTACAAAAGGAAAGCGGAAAGAAAAATGTAGCAAGGAGGTGAGAGTGATTAACTGTGTCAGGTGATGCTGCTAAGTCAAGTTAGGTGAGGACCGAGAATTCACCATTACTGGGGAGGTGGGAGTAGGTAGCTTGCTTGGAGTGGGCTTGGATTAGAATAGAAATTGGGATTAAACAAAAACAAGCATAGATAAACTTGTTTAAAGGGCTTTCTGCTTAGAGCAGCAAAGGGATGGGGTATATCTATGGAAAAATTGGGGTATCCTGGAGGTGAAAAAAATAAGACAAAAGAAGTAGCAGCATGTGTGTGTGCTGATGGTGATGGATTGAATAGGGCATGGAAAGATTGATAAATGGCAGCAGTGGGGAAGGTGGAATCTGTTTCCTTGCCATTTCTAGTTTCCTGATGCTACCCTCATCTCTAGTTCCTGGCTCTTTTACATTTTTAAAACTAGTACTAGCAGGTGAGTCCTCTTCACACTTCTCTCACAACTCTTCCCATCATCTTCTTTGTCTCATCATACCTAAAAAAGATTCTTCAATTTTAAAGACCTATATGATTAGGTTGTACCCACCCAGATAGTCCTGGAGACTCTCCCCATTTCAAGGTCCTGAACTTTGATCATATCTGAAAATCCTTTTTGTCACAAAAAGTAACATATTCACTGGTTTTGAAATTTAGGGCTCAGCCATCTTTAGAATTTTTCTGCCAACCACAACATCCCTGAGTTACCAGAATATTTGAAATAGATGGTTTGTTAATTGGTTTTATTTATTCATTTAACCTCCTTAGCTTACTCATTAAATGTGTAGGATGGTTCAAGTAGGGCTTAATTCTCTGTGTACCCTGTATGTGGGCCTCATAAGTCTGAAATTTGACTGATTTTGATTAGTTATACATTCATTCAACTATCACAGAAAGAAAAGATGGATACAACTACCGGATTCTTCCCCAGTCTTTTGTTGAAAATAACATATTCCAGACTTTCTTGCACCAGGCTTCTAGCTGAATTCCACCAGTAGAGAAAGGAGGCAGCTGGGCTATCTCTTCATTTTTATTTCTGCCTCATGGAATGGGTTCCAGCAGTGAATGCATTTCTCTGTGGCCCCAGCTTTCCTGGGCAACCCCTTCCATGGTTCAAGCCTGAACTGGAGGCCTGGCCGCTGGATTCTAGTAACTCTACCTCTTCTCTAGGACTGTTCTTGGCTTCCTACTGGTGCTAATCTCTGTATTGCCTCTACTCCTTACTTGGCTTTGTATCTCTTCCATCAGCCTGTCATTCATCCACTATATTAAATTTCCTCTATTTGAAATATCTACAGTAGTTTCTGCTTTCCTGACTTAATTTTCACTGATAGAATGGGAAATAAAGCTCTGCTCATTTCAGTCTACATCCATAAAAATAATCTCCCTTGCCAATCTGAAAGAGACTCGTTTTCTTGAAAAATAAAAAAGTTGTACAGAAAAATCCATTCAGTTTGTTTAGAAGTGTATAAAAAAATTAACACCACGATGGCATTTATGACATGAAATATGTGACTTGATGTTTACTTACTGAGACTGATGTCATAGGGTGAGCTCTACTGGACATGAGAAAGGAATTCCAGGAAGTCATTCTGTGAGCTGCTGGGGATTAGATTTCTGAATGATGAGCCCAGTGGTCTTGGTGTTGCAGAGAATGAGAACATATTCCTGCCAGTGCCAATCAAGGACACTCAATCATGGCTTTGGGGCACAAAGGACAGGATAAAGAGAATTCCATGTGTCTAAGAAGTGGTTTTCCTTTATTTCAAAGAAAGGAAAAACTAGGACAAGAATGCAGCCTGGACTGGTGGGTGGCTGGCTACCACTCATTTCTTCTAAAAAAGAAAATATAGAGTGAAAAAAGGATGAAAGGAAGTCTGCTTTCCTCTGAATATAGGGCTATTAGCGAGAAGATAAAGATTAAAAAATAATTTGCATACATGATTATTAGAACTGAAAATGATGGCTGTAACTGCAGTTCTTGACACAACTTTGTGACTTTCTGTGGCTGAGATAATGTACATAAAGCAGAGACCCCACCATCTGACTAATTAACTCGGCAGCAGGGAGGGAATGGATGAAAGGATAATTAATAGGTCAAAGACCCAATGCTGTGTTATGATTATTTGAATAATATTATGATAATTTGAGTAACATACAAGAGTTTGTGAAAATTGGTTGCTGGCTAGAACTCCAGCTGACAAAACATTTGAATCATGCTCATTTTATACCTCCTGGGTAGTTTTCCTTCCTTCCTGAAAGTACTGAGCATATGTTTGAATATTGAGGGTCAGGGAGGGGGAAAGAGATGGGTGGGAAATGGCTGTGAAAAAAAAATACTGTTTTGAATGTCCTTGGCAGAATTATACTGTTTTTAATGTCCGCAGAAGGATTCCTCCATTTCTATTCACATTGAAGTGACCTTAACTGGCATGCACAGTTACAGGCAGAGACAATAAATACCGCGACATCCACGTTTGCAGGCTGTTCAGTGAAATGAAAACCCCTCTGCCTATTTCCTGGTTTGATTTGTTTTGTTTTGTTTTTTGAAAAAAATGAATTACTTAATTAGATCAGGTCTATGGTTGATGGATTTCATTTCTTCATTTAGAAAAACAAAATGAAAGAATCATCATAATTTTAAACAGGTAGAAATTTAAAATCAGGGCATTTGTTTAAAATTTTAAAACACATTAAATGTGGATTAAGTCCTACACAAAAATTTATTTTAAAAGTCTTGTAAATAACTAATTAATGTGGCAGCATTTATAATATTCCCACATTTGACAATCACAATGCCCTGTATCATGTATCATTTCAGTGTCTTTTCTATTCAGCTCTTTTTACTGAGAAAATGGACTTCACTGTCAACATCCAAGCAGCAATCTAGAACGTGGCCTCGGGGTATTTAGACCAACTAATAAAAAGGCCAACCTGTTTTCTGCTGCATGAGTTTATTTCCTGCAGGAGTTCTGTGTGAATTTTATTACTTATATGAGAAGAGTAACTTCCTTGTACCTCCTCATTAATCCAGTGTTCTCAACTTGAAAAAACTTTGCCCCCTAGGGAACATTTAGCCATGTCTGGAGACATTTCTGATTGTCACAATCAGATTATGGGAAGTCGAGGGAGTTACTAGTATCTAGAGGGCAGAGTGTAGGGATGCTGCTGAACCACCTACAATGCAGAGGACCCCCAAGCAGTGCTATAGTCCAGAAACTGCAGTGACCCAAGGGTGGTCTTTGGGGAATATAAGAATGGAAATGATGCTGCCTTGTCCAAAATTCTCCTTAAATTTACTCCAAGCCTTTGCTCTCTATTTCTAAAATGCCCTGGGGGCCCCCCATGGCTTAGGACTAAATGACTAAATTTTTGTGCTGGCATTTTAGATTGGTTACTGGGGATTACTATTAATAAATTAATAAGTATTAAGTCTCAATACCAAGAAGTCATAGGTCAAAGATAAATCAAAGTGTTAGAAAGAGGAATATTTTTCTTAAGGGCTATTCAGATGAGCACTGGCCCTCAGGACAGCTGTAAGCCCACAGAAGGACTTGTGAGTGACACTGGTACGTGAGTTACACAGCAATGAGTATCAAGGAAACTGAGTACAACTTCAGAATTAAGTTGGGTTCTGTGTCTCCTAAAGTGATGCTCTAGGTGCCCACCTGTACAGGTTTTGCAATCCCATATCTTCTCTCTAGCTGCTTTAAAGAGTTTTCATTCTTACATCTGAGAGATGTGAACTTGTTACCCTAAATCACATACAGTGTTGTAAACCAATGTTATCTGAATAGGGCAAAAAAGTTTTCATTCTCAAAGATTTAGTTGAAAATTGAATACTAATGTGGCATACCACATTAATATGACTGATAGGTGAACGAAAGGGATAGCTTTATTCCTGAAGTAGAACTACAAACAAGGACTACAGCTTTCAGGGGATAGCATTGATATTAAAGAATATACTATTTGGTATTTAAGAATGCTTATCCCAAAATTTATTTAAGAATATGAATTTTATTTTCTATATAGTAATGGGGGCTTGAGACAAGATTTTCAGTTTTCCAGCTTATTCATTTTCTCCTTCATTTCACTTCCTGAAGCAAACATTATTAACATTTAGGTTTCCAAACAGCTCACAAAAAGCACCCATTTCCACCACCTAGTTGCAATAAATGAATAGAAAATACAGACAATGGAACAAGTATTATTGTCATGTAGTCAATGACTTTGTGGAGAACAGGAGATTATATATTTTATAATAAGAATATTATTTTATAAATAATTTGAAAAATAAAGTAATTCAGGTTGTTAAAAATATAAAAAAGGAATATTCTATGTAAACATATGTAGTTGTGTATCACTATGTAATACTTGAACTACAAATTGATATGTAGGTACCTCTGAGAAATAATAGAGATCCCTCAGATGCACAAACTTTCATTAGTCACATATAGGAAAATATGGAATAAAAGTCTCTTCTATTTTCTTTCACTTATTAAACTTTACCTTGTAATGCAAGTTTTTATTTTGATTCCTTATCAGAAAGGAAAATTTAACAAAATCTTCCTGTGGTACAAAAGCGGAAAGGATTTCATTTTAAATGTTGGTTTATGCCAACATTTTTATTAAGTTCCTTTTTATTAAATAGCCATATTTAAATAATAGGCACACACCCATTATAAAGCTAAGATATGAAGAAACAATTGTGAAATTTTGGTATATAAATTTGATGGATTAAAAACAGTATTTCAAAAACAGTTACTTTGGATTGATTTATGAAATCCCAATTTATAGATATTGCATTGAAGAAGATGATTTCTTTGTAACTTGTGGGGACTGTCATCTTACATAAGTAGATCATTAAAAGCTATATCAGGAATTGATGGCTCAAAACTACAAGTGATAAGAAAGTATGAGGAACAAACATTAAAAGGGTCACTATAATATACTTCTAGTGTTCTAGAAGTTTCCTTCACCAAAGAAGAGATCAGTTCCTCAAACAGAGCATGAGCAAGCTATGGAGTCTTTTTATTTTTATTTTATTTTATTTTATTTTATTTTATTTTATTTTTTTATAATATATATTTTTATTGTTATTTATGTCTTTTACATTTTGTATTCCCCTTGGGTAGCCCACCACCAATTCACCCGTGATCCATCTCCATGGTCCCTTGTGTTCTTTTCTATTCCATTTTATGGAGTCTTTTTAATTCAGCGAGGGTCTTGTAGACATATGAGAAGTGGTTTATACAAGAGGCCCCTCTGTGATGTTCTTTGTTGAGTCCAGTATCCACAGGACTGAATCCCAAGACAGGAGAGGAATAGTGCAAAGTTGGGGCTGGGAGAATGAGCTTCAGCAGAGAAGATGGCACTTCCAAAGCTTTCTTGTTCAAGCCAGTTCTTGATAGTTCTGAGAAGAGCAATTCTGTTGACTTGTTTACATCAATTAACATCAGCTGACAATAAAATAATGTGGGCCTTCTGGCTTTAGGACACGCAGTTATCAAAGCCCATCAATCAGAAGTGTATTTCTTACATAATATGCAGAAGTGCCTGACTGAGTGAAGTTTTTAGTGGGGATTCCAGCTCTCTCACCAAGAATTTTCAATATTTACCAACAATGTTGGATTTGTGATTTGTAATAACACTTTCTTTCTAACCTGTGACTTCATCTTCCAGCTTCTGTGTTATTCACCCAAACCAAGGGTTCAGGTGCCCAACTCATAAAGCTTCTCTCTAGTTTAACTCCTAAAAAATGATCTTGGGTAAACACAACAGATGCTGGCAGGGCTGCAAATTGATCCCTTGGCACCTTCCGCTCTAACATGCATGGTAATGCTTGCTAAAAGCACCTGTGACACCTCTGCAGTGCCAGGCAGTTACTGCTGCCCTCAGTGACTAAAGGGAGATTGAGAAACACCCCAACTTCCTTACCGCTAGGAGGGGTATGGATCACCATGACTGGTGATTTGTGCTTACATCTAGAAAGAATTACCCAGAAGGATTAAGCCCCAATAGCCCATAGTAGTAACTTGCTAACCCTAATATTGTCTTCCTTTTGCTTCATCACTCTCCCATTCTCCAACCACCTCCCACATAAACCCCTTGCAATCAAATCTTGTCTCATTATCTACTTCAAGAAGGAACCCAAGTTCAGAGAATAATTACAAAGCCATGTAGACAACTCCTTTAACACTCTTCGGCTTATATGAGAGCTTTTATAGTCCAGTTACTTTGGTCTTTACGGCTATAAACTAGCTTATACCCTAGAACTGTTCCAAGTTTGATATCTTAAACTTGAGAACTACATTCTTTGAACAAACCTGCAGAACCACTTCTCCTGCACTTACCTTTCCTAAACCTACTCTATGAACTTATCAACACAAGCAACCTTGAATATCCCCCCATTTGATGTCACTTTCCCCAGGTCTGTCCCACTGTTAGTTAGTTTAATTATGCTCACCTACATCCTCATCTTTTTTGTTGATATTTGAATCACCTTCTACTCTGACCTTGAAAATTCTCAAACTTTGATGAACTGAAATACCATTTCCAATTTTACCCTTGTGCTTAATACTTTTCAGTTGCATAAACCTAATTATTTAGTCTCTGAAAATGCTGTGTTCTTTCATGTTTCTGTATTCATGTCCTTTGTGTGTTCTTCTCATTATTGGAACAACTAGCCTCTGCTGCTTAAAAGTCACCCCTTCAATGGTACCTTCCCTGACAGTCTCAGGCAGAATTGATTGCTATCTCTTGTGGGTTTCATACCATCTATATATAACTATTGCAGCAGTTATCACATGGAATTGTGATTATTTATATGTCTGGCTTCTCAACCAGAGTATGAACTTGAGGACAAGGATAGTCTTTAAATCATCAATACTCTGAGCTCCTAAGGCTAGAATGACTAGAAGATAGCAGGTAGTAATTTTATATGTTATGAATGAATAAAAGTTACTCATTACAGTCCCAGTCCATTTTCCCACTACTTCGTCTGATTTTCACAGAAAACAAATTGTTGCCTATTATTTCTCTGAGACCTAGTTGTTGAAAGTCTTTTCAGTAGCTTATCTTAACAGGCTGGATGTGTCATTTCCACTTCTGACATGATCTGCCTGCTGGTTTCTTGTGCCCGCATGTCTTCCGCTTCAGCTAGGTGTTTTCATTTACTAACTCAGCCTAGGCTGACAGTAATCAAATTGGTTTCTGCCACTACCAAAACCATAAAGTAGCTTTGGATCTAATTTGATCTGCTGTCTCCCAGGCACATTCCTACCTACAGACTTCTGTTAAGGTAAACAGTAGAGGTCCTTATAGTTTAAATCACTTTTAGCTTGGCTTTTAACTAATTGCAGTGATAAAAAAAAAAATCCAAAGCAATGACCATAGTAAATAATAATCTAAATTACACTGAGGGACAGACACATATTGTTTATAGAGGCAGACACTACGGAGCCTAGAAAGAAGTCTAAGAGTGAGGAAGGTAAGGAGTTAAGGAGACAAACTGTACAGCTTTTATGTCATTAACAAATCTTAAACAGAGTATCAAATAAGGCAAGAGGTATGGTTTGGTAAAAAAGAAGAAATGAGCATTAATGGGGGGCATATTCAAAAACGTAGAGATAGGCGATTATAAGGGAATTCATTTCCCATAGAAAATAACAAGTTAGTTAAAAACAAACATTTGGAACACAAATGATCATGAGTTAGCAGAATTCATTTACAAGAATAGCAGCATATTACTTCTACATAATGGAGGAACAAATGGGCAGGGCCCCGTGCTGGTGATATTGGAGATCACACTTCCAGTGCTGCCATGGACATTGACTCAGGAGCACTCCAGCATCACTGAGATCATATGTCCAAGGGGGTACAAAGTAAATCTATACTATTCTGGATACCACCAACTAACACTGTGATGTAGAGCCATTCATCTGATACTTCTCAGTTTCTTTATTTTTGGAAAAAGGAGAATGAGTCTGAAGACTCATAGTCCTTTCTAGATCCATGGCTCGATGGTCTCAAAATTGTAACATTTTCTCCGGTCAGCTCTATCTTAAGATCCTGATATTTTCCTAATCTTTGTTTAAGACATGCTAACTGAAGATCCTAAAAAATACAAAATAAATATGTAAGAGCAGGGCTTTGGAAAAGGATATCAGAAAAATTCTACTTCATAATTAGTAAATGTTGTGAACCAAACTGCTTCTAAGAATTTTCTGCTTTTACTTCTTGTTTTTTTTAGCCCATTAGATCATGATTAATGCTCTAAATTGCATTTCAAGCACTAAGTCAATACTAAATAAATAATGATAATATTTTCTTTCTGCTTATGGGCTAGGATGTTGATATATTTTAATTTTCAGAAGAGTGAAAATATTTCTCTTTCTCAAAAAGCAGACAGTTTCAAAGATAACATTTACAATGTGCAGTGCTCCCTGTTAGAAAAAAAAAAATAGCTCTTTTATTATAGAGGGGGAAATGGTGGCCTAAGATATGCTGGACAAAGTTCTGGTTCCCGTGGAAACCAGTGTTCACAAACTCTGACAGCACACAGTCACCTGATGATCTTGGATCAAACAGCTGCACACAGCATCTCAGTTTACATTGTCAGATGGAAAATAAACCAAAACTTAAAAATGAAAATTCATGAGGCAACTTGACAAATGTTGACAGTGGCCTTGGACACACTAGTGAAGACATAACTTAGAAATACCCAGGAGCATTCAAAGAAGATCTTGAATCATTAAATCCATCTGCCTCATAAATTGTATTTGTGAGAATAAATAAACGATACTTTCTCTTTTCTCAACTCATGCATTATTTGATTTGCTGCATTTATTATGATGTCCTAAAAAGCAGGACATGTGCTTCTCTAAATGCAGGTAGTATTTAGCCTGGTGATGTATACGAATTACACGTATTTCCAGGGCTACCCAATATGAATGATTGATTCCAACATGACTTAAAGGCTGCTGTTTTTAACCTTGGGGAGCATAGTTGTATTGAGGGTTATGTTTAGTTGTTATTGTTTTGTTTGGTCTGAATTTCGTCTCATTTTTTTTTACCCTTATGGCTATGGCGTGAAGGATAATTAAATTTGTATTGAGTTTTGTGAACCCTGTGGAGAAAAGATTTATATTCACCTAATAAATCTTGGAAGCATGAAGTTTTGTACACAAATTCTGGGATTTCTGTTGTTAGCTTGTTAGAAATCTTGAGATTTAGCCAGGAAAAAGAAATGTGGATCACACTAAAAGAATCTGGGGGGAAAAAAAAACTGGGAAGTTTGAGGTTGAGAAATTTAAAATAAATTTTGAAACGAGATAATGGGTCTGGTGGTGTCTCATCATCAGTTATAAACAACAGCGTTTACACATGATTGTTTCAAACATTTAATCACAAACATTTTTTTTAATGATTGAGTAGTTTTTATTTATTTATTTTTTTATTATTGTTATTTATGTCTTTTACATTTTGTATTCCCTTGGGTAGCCCACCGCCAATTCCCCCGTGATCCATCTCCATGGTCCCTTGCGTTCTTTTCTATTCCATTTTGTGCCCTTATCCGCCACCATCCCCCCTCCCCCACACCCCCCCTGCCGCTGAGTGTCTCTCTCCTATTTGGTTTCCCTATAATCCTGTTATAAGTGAAACCATTCGATATTTTTCTTTTTCTTTCTGGCTTATTTCACTGAGTATGATTCCCTCTAATTCCATCCATGTCGCTGCAAATTGCATGTGTTTATCTTCTTTCCATGCTGAATAGTATTCCATTGTGTATATGTACCACATCTTCTGGATCCAATCATCTATTTTTGGACATCTGGGTTGCTTC